>JAUTDX010001410.1:0-72796 GCA_030844895.1 Ambrosia x helenae | reverse complement strand
CCTTTGATCACCGATCAACCCTAAGTGTTAACTATTTGAGGCTAACTGAAATTTCTGTTTAGCGCATGCTAACCTTTATTAGTTTATTGTGGATTTCCAAATTCAAAACTTAAGCTTCTTGGTCGAGTCGTTTCTCCAGACAGCAATAAATAATGATGATGATAATAATAATAATAATAATAATAATAATAATAATATTAAAACCTTTTACAATTGATATTAATAATAATAACTTCAAGATCTATTCTTTTATAACAATAAAAACTCACAATAACCTTTAGCAAATTATCATTTCAAATTCTGATACAGATAAAAAACCCAACCTAGATAAAACCTTAGTATTATCACCTTTAGCAAATTATCATTACTATTTTACAAATTTACCAAACCATTAATAAACTATAGCACATAATATTATTGATCAATAAAATCAAACCTAATAGTAGTTATTGTTGATCTTCACATCTAATTTCTTTTTCTTCTTGCTTGTTCACCTGTCAAGTTTGCACTTTTAAATAAATAACTAGTTACAAATTATGACATAATCATAGGTGTTTGAACTATTATTATACCTTACAAGACTCCTTAGTGAGACCGTAACGTGTCGACTTTTTTCGCCTCGTGACATTAGTAGCCTTGACCCGATTTCGAAGGGACTTACCGTAAGACTTTTCAGCAGTTTTCGAGCTCAAAGAAACGTTATCGAAATGTACAGAAACTTCATTTGATCCACAGCTTTCCTTCTCTTCACCTGCTAAATCTGATATTACTCTATTTTTTACATTAGTTTTTGATTACCATTTAACTGTTCATATTGTTTGCTTATGTCCCCAAAAGAAGTATCATGTTGTCGGGTCGCCATCCATCGCTCGAGCCAACTCCAACTCATGTTTGCTTCTGTTTCATTCCCTATCTCACATTTTGTTTCTTCTTTGAGCATATCCTTAGCTATATAAACAAGTTAAACAACTATAATTAGAATGTGATAATCTTTTATTTTAACAAATTATGTGATATTTACAACTTGAATGTTACCTGTTGTGAGAAAGCATAGGCGAGTGCCCGTTCGCGCCTTGTAGATGCCTCTAGTCTATTTTGAAGCCTCATTTTTGATATGTTGCTACTCACAGTGCTATCATCCCAATCCTTTGGCTGAAACAATCATACATTATTTGATAAGAGCTAGAAGTGGGAATCAAACAAACTAGCTACTAAGGGTCAGAGGCGTCTTTGGGAGGTCCGAGGAGGCCAACCGGACAGGGTCCATAAATTTTGGGGGCATATTTAAAAAAAAAATTTCCTTTATATATATGTATATATTTTTTATATAACTTATTTAACACTTAAATTTAGGCCTAAGGGGCCTATTTTTTAACAGCTCGAATAAGGTACGTAAATTTTCAGAGATTTTCAGGGACGGCTCTGCTAAGGTTACTTGTTGAATGGTATAGGAGAAGGTCCTAGAGGTGATACGAAGATATATCAAGAATTATATTTTAACCAACAGAATATCAACTGAAACGAACATTACTTTTGATCCATCTAGAGTCACATGCTCGTTAAACATGAACAAAAACCACGTAACAGACTGGATGCTGTGAAATAATTTACGTGTAATGGACTCTCGGTTTCAAATTCCCTTACTATCATTTAATTTAAGTTTCAGACAGTCAAATTGGATTTTCTAAGATTTAACAATACGTGTCAAATTTAGATTTACGTATATAAAACGGTTTGCTAATATTGACGAGATTTACTGAGTATGAGTATGATGACGAAGATGATATATAAATTGGTTTGATGCTTAACTAATTTTATCCAAGTAAATATTTATTTACCAAAAGGCTTGTAGCCTGACGGTATCAAAATGTGATGAAAAGCCATTTCTCTCCACGAGTTTGACAGTATAACAATGATGGACAAATAATATATGGATTTAGAAGTAGGATAAAAAATGTGTCTCGTATGTGTTGGTTACTTGGTTAGCCGGTAAAAAAATACCAATAATTTTATTTTATTATTATTATTTTTATCATCATCAATATATTAATACGACTTTTAGTTACTCAACATATCACGTGGTCTTGCCAACTCAAGGAGGCATAATAAAGTAAAATTCTGTTTGTGTAATTGTACCTTTTGTTTTGATGTTTGTACTTTGGGCTCTTGTGATGCTTCATACGATGAGTGAAACTCTCATTGTCATCTTTAATCTCAACTACCGAGTTTCCGGTTTGTACTTCTACCGATGTTGCCACTGACTCTACATCCTCAACACCCACATCTCCAATTTTACGTCTAACCTGCAAATTTGCAAATATTAAAACATGAAGATCAAGAAATTGAACACGAAGACGGGACTAAAATCGCCACGATAGCCATCTTGACTAATGAATTTGACAAAATAGTGATGATTTTGAAAATTTTCTAATCAATCAATGTTTGATATGTGTCACTTGACACGATAGATTTTAAACTTGGTGCAACAAAACCATTATCCTGGGTTAGATGAAAATCAAATGCGTCAAATAGAAATATGTTATGCTTAGGTCAAATTTTTGCTACGAAACAATAGGGGCGTGTCTTAAAGATTCTAGCTGGCTGAAACAATTTCTTAACTAGAAATAGCAAAAGTGAAACGAGAATTTTATAATAAAAAAAGGTCAAGGCGATTTTGTTTGTTAGTTAAAAATGTCAAGGGTATGTGAAATCAACCAATGTTTGACAAGTGTGACTTGACGCAACAAATTTTGATGTTGCGCGTCAAATTCATTTTTTTGTGAAATATGAAAATCTGTAACGTCACCCCGTGTCAAATATGTTGCGGCGATGCGTAACATGACGTGCATTGTGGAAGGTTATGATTAGCTGAAACAATTTCTTAACTAAAAAAAAATAAAAACAAGAAAATTCAAATGATACTTTTGTAAAAAAGAAAAAAAAATCAAGCCTATTTATCAAACTCGTAGTCAAAACCGTTATTTTGGTGATTTTCCTAAAGATGAGTATATGAAATGACCAGAAAACTTCTGAATGCTAACTGAATGACAATTGCAGCTTCGTTTTCGGAGGGCAGTTTGGTCTTTTCACCATCAACCTCTAGAAACTCACTTGAGTTTTGATTAGAAATGGGTTGTATGACCGTGTCTCGGAACCACCCTTGACAGATGTCGAATCGTCATCAATTCTTGAACTAAAAACAGTAGCTTTTGATGTTCGAGCCGAATTAGAATAATCTTCTACAACAACCGAATTCACAGCAGCCTTTGAACTTCTTCGAGAACCTAAATCTTCCTCGGCTAGAATCGAACTCAATTCATCACCACAAAGATATGATCTAACAGAAGCCCATCTCTTTTTTTCAACTGAGTGGTTTCTCATCACCTAATATTAAATAAAATATCAAGAAACTTTAATAACTAAATTAAGATCAAGATCAAGATTATGAACAAGAAACACTCACATTGGTGTCATGGTTGGTTCCAAAAGATCGATTCTTTGAGAATGCACTCCTCACGAGTTCTCCAGTGATACCCATCTTTGTAATTGATAGAATACATTAAGTTTGTGTTGGTTATATTGGAATAAAAAGAATGAAAAAGATGCCTCATATGCTTGTTGTACAAGAGAGCAATAATAAATGGTCCACTTGTATCAACTTTTGACAGTAAGTTGTACATTATTTTCACTTCAAGATGGATTTAATATTGAATACAAAGAAAGTACTGTCACTAGAAGACATTTTGAGGTAAAAAAACTGATAACTTCATGGTACATTTTGGAGATTGTCAAGAAGCACAAGTGGGATCTTAAAATATGTTCATTTAATGTCATTTGAGATTGTAATTTTGATGTAGTTTATAAAACAATAAATAGATTAACATTTTTTACTATTGGTGTCATAACACTATAATTATATCGTCATTCAGCTTGCGAAATAATGTTGAAGATCGTTATAATTATAGACGCCTCTTTAAATAGAGGGATTTTTTTTATTAAAATGGTGGCACAGTAACTATTTTTTGTGCATTTGGTATGTGCTAGTCGAGAGTTTAGCAAAACGGTGAATCCCCAACTTCAAGTTGCGGTTTCTGCTTATGTGGACACACCCGTACGCTGATTAGGAGGGAAGAGATGAGTCGGCCATGAATCCGCAAGTTGAACTTGACACGACACTCCGCACAGCTTCACAACTTTAATGTTTTGATTGTTTATG
This sequence comes from Ambrosia x helenae, assembly GCA_030844895.1. NCBI lineage: Eukaryota > Viridiplantae > Streptophyta > Magnoliopsida > Asterales > Asteraceae > Ambrosia > Ambrosia x helenae. Next base: position 68,580 of record JAUTDX010001410.1, on the reverse strand, counting down.
GGGCACGAGTTCTTGAAAGTGAAAGCACATGGAAATAATAATTTAAAATGGTAACCGCAAGTTGAACTTGCAGATATACCACTATAAACTGTAAACTGGCAAAATCTTACGTTTGCGTATTCCATTTTCACTCACTAAATGAACATTCGAAGCACAATACTGAATTGTATATGATCTTTCTTTCCACATTTCTGCACACACTTGTTCGATAGTGGTGGTTGGGGTGGTGTTCCAACATTGCATGTTAACATATCTTTTTGCCATGCCATGGACCCTCTTATTTTTGGATCGATGTTACATCTGCATGAAACTACTTGGATCGATGTTACATCCGCACGTGTGCTAACACGTGTAGAATGCAACCTAGGTATGGTAGTTTATAATATGGAAGTGGCGGTTTGCTTAGGTGATCAACCCCATTCCCGTTTGGCACCTTCAATAGACCGATTTGCGAAAGAAAGTTAGGTGGTTGGGGTGGGGCTGGCACCTACGCTAGGCAGGGAAGTAGGGGTGATCAATCTAGGTGCATGCGCCTAGATTTTGTTGACGGAGATCATGGTTGAGGATGCCCTTTATTGTTGTTGATAGGACAAATTGCAAGGGCGTCATTGATCTTCTGTCATATCGTGGAGGGTGCAGATTCTTCGTTGATCATTTACAGTTGCTGGTCGATGTTGGAGTCCAAAAATATATTTTTTATTTTGAGCCTTGTGACTCCAACATCTCATCAACCTTTCCTTAGATTTGCGCCCATGTTTCTCTTATAAAGATGGAATTGGTGTTCTCGGAAAAAACTTCATTGGATCGATGTTACATCTGCATGGAGAGTTAATGATACAGGAGAGGTGATGTGTCTCCGGGATCAATGTCATGGAGAGTTAATTAATATAGGCTGGAGATCATGGTACAAGATGCCCTTATTGTATTTGATAGGGTAACTTCCAAGGCTCTCCCATGACCAAAGTATAATTCAACTTAGCGGTTTAAAACCGAATCACCTAAATATTCAAGCCATTCATGACCAATTAGATTGAAAATGCTGCACGTTTTGAGTTTGTTGTTACCCTTATAAGTTAGAGTTTGTGTTCTTGGAAATAGATTGTTTTATAACTCGGTAGATTGTATAGTTTGACTACTTTGAAAAAAATAGTTGATAAAATTGTCATCCAGATAATTTTGTAAATCGGTAGATTGTACGATTATTCGTATTTTATTATGATTTATTTATTTAATAAATTTATTATTATTAAATATTATTCGTATTATATTATTATTTCTTTATCTAATAATTTGACTTTAGTTTTATATAGTACTGTACTGACATATCCGCAAGTTGATGATGCGGAATTTAAAATCATTATCAATTACGCAACTTGAACTTGCGGAATAGTATGTTTTAATATTGCCATTTTCACATATAAAAAGAGATATCTAATGTTTCATTATCAATTACAAAAAATAAACGTTGGATCGTATGGAGAAGGATGAAGAGGCCGGTGCATATTTTTGCTGTCGACCAGTCGCTAAAAATCAAAGTGGACGGATGATCTTGCAGGTGTATGAAGAGGCCGTCGTCGTCCACGAAGGCTGGGTCGTCTACGGAGATTCCGACCGAAAGCCACCGGAAAAGGAACCTGAAATAGATAGTGCTATAGTCCCCAACGAAGATTCTAAGAATTGGTCCACAAATATTTTAGAGTTTTACCACAACGGGGACTCCCCATATTGCTACAGTCGTTTCATTACAAAAAAATTCGACAGAACTTCTTTGGGGTGCCCTACTAGGGATTAAATCCGGCGGTCACCTGTCGTCTACAGTACATTTAACATGACATATTAATTTTTATATGTTTTCACATGTTTACATAATTACACAACATATTAATTTCTATTGTTTTTCCTGTTTGCAGCATGTAGAAGCATGGACTGTAAGATTAATGCGTATACGATAGGCGAGGCTCTTACAAAACCCCAATCTAAAAATCCGTTGGATGGTGTTACCTCCTGATTTTTATTATTACATGCAAGATGATAAATCTACTACCCCCTTGATTTCGCTGGACGAGTGGACCCGTATCCTCCATTCTGGGAGGTTGATTGTGTCTACCTTCCTTTGTGGATTGGCCAAACAGACTGACTACTTGTTCGTATTGAAAATGCTGCACGTTTTGAGTTTGTTGTTACCCTTATAAAGTTAGAGTTTGTGTTCTTGGAAATAGATTGTTTTGTAACTCGGTAGATTGTATAGTTTGACTACTTTGAAAAAATAGTTGATAAAATCGTCATCCAGATAATTTTGTAAATCGGTAGATTGTACGATTATTCGTATTTTATTATGATTTGTTTATTTAATAAATTTATTATTATTGACATATCCGCAAGTTGATGATGCGGAATTTAAAATCATTATCAATTACGCATCTTGAACTTGCGGAATAGTATGTTTTAATATTGCCATTTTCACCTATAAAAAGAGATATCTAATGTTTCATTATCAATTACAAAAAATAAACGTTGGATCGTATGGAGAAGGATGAAGAGGCCGGTGCATATTTTTGTTGTCGACCAGTCGCTAAGAAAACAAAGTGGATGGATGATCTTTGCAGGTGTATGAAGAGGCCGTCGTCGTCCACGAAGGCTGGGTCGTCTACGGAGATTCCGACCGAAAGCCACCGGAAAAGGAACCTGAAAAAGATAGTGCTATAGTCCCCAACGAAGATTCTAAGAATTGGTCCACAAATATTTTAGAGTTTTACCACAACGGGACTCCCCATATTGCTACAGTCGTTTCATTACAAAAAAATTCGACAGAACTTTTTGGGGTGCCCTACAAGGGATTAAATCCGGCGGTCACCTGTCGTCTACAGTACATTTAACATGACATATTAATTTTTATATGTTTTCACATGTTTACATAATTACACAACATATTAATTTCTATTGTTTTTCCTGTTTGCAGCATGTAGAAGCATGGACTGTATGATTAATGCGTATACGACAGGCAAGGCTCTTACAAAACCCCAATCTAAAAATCCGTTGGATGGTGTTACCTCCTGATTTTTATTATTACATGCAAGATGATAAATCTACTACCCTTGATTTCGCTAGACGAATGGACCCGTATCCTCCATTCTGGGAGGTTGATTGTGTCTACCTTCCTTTGTGGATTGGCCAAATAGACTGGCTACTTGTTCGTATTGAAAATGCTGCACGTTTTGAGTTTGTTGTTACCCTTATAAAGTTAGAGTTTGTGTTCTTGAAAATAGATTGTTTTGTAACTCGGTAGATTGTATAGTTTGACTACTTTGAAAAAATAGTTGATAAAATCGTCATCCAGATAATTTTGTAAATCGGTAGATTGTACGATTATTCGTATTTTATTATGATTTATTTATTTAATAAATTTATTATTATTAAATATTATTCGTTTTATATTATTATTTCTTTATCTAATAATTTGACTTTAATTTTATATAGTACTATACTGACATATCCGCAAGTTGATGATGCAAGTTCAACTTGCGGACCTACAACCATGTTTTCAATATGATACCAACATAATAAATCCATGCAGGTGAGTCATAACTTTTCAAGAAATCCGCAAGTTCAACTTGCGGATTTGTAGGTGTGCATCAAAAAGAGAGAAGGCAAACCGCAAGTTCAACTTGCGGATTATCCAACTCACATATCAACCCACGTGGTTCTTCTCCTTCTCTCCTAGTTGGCTTGCCAAATCACCCTAAGTTGCGGATTCACCAAATTCCTAAACCCAACTCTTACACATACAATTGCACAAATTTCTCCAATTGCAGCACTAGTTTGATAAAAAAAAAAAAAAAAATCTAAATAGAGGTGTACGTCATGCTGCATTTTATGATATTATTATACACAATACATGTCTAATTTCATTTCTAATATCTGTAAACAATTTAGATTAAAAAAGACAGTTACTTCATGGTACATTCTGGATTTTACAAATATCACATTCGATTTTCAAGAATACAAGTGGATTCTTAGTAAGTGTTCATGATTGTGACTAAAAACTGTTTAATATGTTTATTGTGTTATTTTGATTTGGTTTGAGATTGTTATCTTGAAATAAACATTGTTTATTGTGTTATTTTGATATTGTTTGAGATTGTTATTTTGAAATAAACTTTTGAACAAGATGTTTAAAGATTAGAAAACAATAAAAAGATGAACAATTTTTATTAGCAAACTTAACACTTTAATGTTAATTAGAAATTTAAATAATAGCCTGGATTAGGTAAGGGTTAAAAAACTTTAGAGCTGGAAGTGTTGAACTTTAGATCAAAGGAAGTGATAGGAAAGTAAAGGGTAGATAAGAGTTATCAAGTACTTTTCTTTTCTACATCTTCTTTTATTATTTATATTTTTTCTGAAGGTGGTGCTTTTGAGCACATGGTTGGTAGCAGATTGGGTTTCATAAAGTTTTCTTGCTAGTAGGGTTATGTCTATTCCATAATTTTCTTTTTGATGTCAGTGCATTTTAGTTTTGGCCCCTCTACAACTACAGTCATGTAGAAATGCTTATCATTTCTTTTACTAGACATAATTATTCACCATGGGACAAGAATGGAAGATATTAATTAAATGGTACACATGTTAGATGAGTATGTAGTGAAATCAAAACTTTAAACTTCTTAATAATTGGAGGGGAGTGTGAAATTTTAGTAATCTAATGTTATTAATATCCATATCAATAGAAAATTTAAACTGTATTAGTTTTGCTTCCCATAAATAACTGAATAAGTGTCACAAAAATATACTTGAATAATTTTTTGTAACTGTTTGTGAAGTATTGGTTTATAAATTATACTATGTTAGAAGTAATTATTGATTTCCATATAATATAATATATATCATAAGTATTATTAGATATCCTAAGTTTAGAAATACTAGATTGTGAACCGGTGTGTCACAATATAAAGTAGCAGTTATGTTAGTTGAAGGGTCACGACGGTTAAGTCACAACCGATCGAAATGTATATATAGGGTTGAACCTCTTCATTTGTAAATATGTATTGTTTCTTTTCCATCTCAAGAATTCTCTCTCAAATATCACACCCTCAAAACGATCCTGTGATCTCACATTTGGCATCAGAGCATTAGGTTCTCTCATTTGTTCCATCGATTATATAAGATTCGAAGAAGGCGACGATCATATATTATCCTCTGTTTCATTCAAGAAAACAGAGATCATCGCAGACGGGTATTAAACAAGTGGAACACAGAATCAAGGCCAACAAGGATTGGAGAAAGATCAATACATCAAGTATAACCGTTCAAGGAAGAAAAGGAACCGGAGAAAAAAAGTTCCGGCCAAACCAGAATTTTCCGGCGAGTCACCGGATTGTACAGAAGCATCGTTTAAACACGTTCAAACGGTTATATCTATCCCTGCCCCTCGTTTATAATCGAAATCGAATACATATATCTTAATCCAATCGAAAAAAACCGAAATTTTTGGATACTCTGTTTTGTTCGAACAAGTTTTTTTTCCCGCCAAAAATCTTTAATAAAAAACAAGTCTTTCAAATTCAGTATTGTTATTTTCGAACAATCTTACATACAAACAGAGTCGTTTTATAAACAAACAGATCAAGGATTAAGATTACTTGGTTCAAGCGGAAGGAACCGAAAAACTTTTCTGAAAATTTTTCTCGTATTCGATCAAGTTTCTGGATAAGAATCCAAAACAGTTTTTGTGGAACAAAAGATTGTAAGTTCCACTAGTTTTTTGATCAAACAGAAGATCAAAAATTTGTTTGAGTTTGGGCAGTAGGTATCGTGGGATAGAAGAAGGAGAAGTTGACTTCTTAAAAGTCAAACAAATTGTTTAAGTATTGGTCAGAAGTTTTGGTGTAGGAGAAGTTGACTTTTTGAAAGTCAAACACCATATTATAATATATTATTGAGGGGTATATTATAAAAGGATTTGTTTATCAGTGTTTTGTTGGGTTTAATTCACTGATCAAAATTAAGTGGTTAAGAAGAAAAGAAGTATTGTCGGCCAAAAGAAAAACGGAAATTTAAGGAACAGCAGGTTCGAAGGTTCGATCCAGGAAGAAATTAATCAACAGCAGTGTAGCAGAGGTTTGATTAAATCCAGTGGTGGTCGAATAACCAGTAGTCTGTTCCCAGTAAAAAGTCAGAAATTTGATCTAGGAAGAAATTGATCAATAGCAGTTAGCAGAGAATTGATCAAATCCAGTGGTGATCAAAAGACAAGTAGGCCGTTTTAAACAAGATTAGTTGCCAAAGATTGGGAAAAAGAAGTCACGGAAAATGACTAAGGAAGATAAAGTTGCAAAAGAAGAAGGATCGCCAATGACCTTCCAATGCCCGGTTTTAAATTCTACAAATTACACAATTTGGGCAGTAAAGATTAGAGCAATTTTCAACGTTCACGGAATTTGGGAAGCAGTCGAACCGATAGGAGAAGTGGAAGCAAAGAAGAATGCCAAGGCTATTGCTTATCTCTATCAAGCTATGCCGAAGAACTTGTTTTTCAAATTGTTCATCACACGAATGCTAAAGACATTTGGGAAGATTTAAAGGCACGATTTGTAGGTGCAGACAGAGTCAAGGAAGCGAGATTACAAACGCTAGACTCAGAATTTGAAGCATTAAAGATGAGAGATTCAGAATCGCTAGACGATTTTACCAGCAAGATTAGCAAACTTGTATCACAAGCCAACAACCTTGGATCTACAATTGATAACAAAAGGCTAGTTCGAAAACTACTCAGTTCAGTACCAGAAAAGTACATTCAGATTGTTGCTGCAATTGAACAATTTGCGGATCTTAAGACTATGCCATTTCAAGAAGCCATCGGGAGATTAAAGGCATACGAAGAACGCATCAAGAAACCAGAAGAAGGTGAATCACACAGTAAGCTCTTATTCACCAAAGAAAAAGCTAAAGAAGACAAATGCGAGCACTGTGGAAAATGGAAAACAAATCAAAGGAACTCTGGATATCAACGTGGTAAAGGTAAATGGTCCGAGAAAAGCTACGATAAACAAGCACAAGATGAAAGAAGCAACATCAGATGCTACAAGTGCAATGGACTTGGACACTACAAAAATAAATGTCCAGAACTAAAAGGAAAGGAGGAAGCTCATCTAATCCAACACGAGGAAGATGAAGGACCAATGTTATTATAAACAAGACCTTGGGAAATCAAGAATTAAGGGGGAGAATGTTAGAAGTAATTATTGATTTCCATATAATATAATATATATCATAAGTATTATTAGATATCCTAAGTTTAGAAATACTAGATTGTGAACCGGTGTGTCACAATATAAAGTAGCAGTTATGTTAGTTGAAGGGTCACGACGGTTAAGTCACAACCGATCGAAATGTATATATAGGGTTGAACCTCTTCATTTGTAAATATGTATTGTTTCTTTTCCATTTCAAGATTCTCTCTCAATCATTCCCTCAAAACGATCCTGAGATCTCACATACTATGTATAATAGAAACCAAAGATGAATAGTTGTTTTGCCATGTTTTTAATTAAAAGCTTACCTAGGGCTAGGGGTGTTCTAAATGGCTTGATGGTTTTAAATACAACTCACCTCTTTCCCCATCACCTGTCACCTCTACAACACACCATAACCCACACGTCAGTAACACATTTCGTTAACCCACTATAAACCATATTCTGGAAGCATCTCACCCACCGCCAGCCCCACTATGACCGATTTAGGTCATCCTAGGTGGCGTCTTTATACTGCGATGACGCGGTGCTGTTGGGTGGTGTTTGTTAAACGGTGGTATTTGGTGGGTTTACTGGGTTCGCCGCCGTGGCCGATTCAGGCCGCTTTTTTTTGTACGGTCACGGTGAGAGACCACCATTGTTGTTTTGGTGTTGCCTCCAACTTGTGTCGACAATCATATAATTGTTCATATTTTATATTTCTTGGACTATTTGAAATGATACATATATATGGATCATATCAAGTGAATCTCACTTCCGTAATTTTGGCCAACCTCCCATTTAATTATTTGTAATTAAACCAAGGTTATCCAAGAGCTAATGAACTCTAGTATGACCAAGTGGACATGGCTGGATGTGCTAGAAAATGGTCAAATTTAATAAGGAGATAAGTTTCATTACGTTTAGAGTTACACGGCCCATAAGTAATGAACAAAAATTGTCAATATGCTAGGTCAAGCGACAAACACCTGTTTCGGGTAACATTTTGGGCGGGGCTTGGGCGTGGGTTCGTGAACCATTGCAGGTCCTGGAGCGTCAAGAGTTTGAAGCTTGCTGTGCTCTAATCAGCAACTGTTCACTGTCCGCGGCACATGACAAATGGAAATGGAGCGCAGATTCATCCGGGACATTCTCTACTGTCTCATGTCGCAAACTGTTGGCAGCACATGCAGCCCCATTTTACCCATTCAAATGGTCGTCTTGGGTACCAAAGAAGGTTAACATCTTGGCGTGGTGTGCGGAACAAGATAGAGTTTCAACACTGGAAGGTCTTATCAAGCGAAACATCATCAATTCTTCACCAATGTGCAGTTTATGTGGACATTATAGCGAGAATGCTGATCACTTATTCATTCACTGTTATGTGGCGTCAAATCAGTGGCAAAAGGTGGCCGAATGGTGCAACATCCCTCCAATTTTCGCGTTCAACTTTCGTGAACTTTTGGAGACTAGCAACATAAACGGACTCAGAAGATCAAAGAAAAAAGCACTATACGCAATTATACTCACGGTTTGTTGGGTCATTTGGAAAGGAAGAAACGACAAGATCTTTCGTGGAAAAAGAGCTAACTTGGAAGAACTTCTAGGCGAAATTAAGGCGCAATCACATCTTTGGATCACAAATAGAGCCAATGAAGTCTCAAAGGATTGGACAAAATGGTGTTCCTTTGACATTTGAATCATGGGTATACTAAAACTGAAATAGGGATTCTGTAACTTGGGTTAGTTTCTGTATTAGCAAATGGGTCAAATGTAACAAGGGTTGGGTACTTGGTGGACACAACATCTAATGAGCATCTTGCTTATAGATATCATTGTATATATTGGGTTATGGAATAAAAGTCTTTTGCCTTTCAAAAAAAAAAAAAAAAAAGCGACAAACACCTATCAATGGTTTGTCCCAATTATTAGACTATAATTTCATCATGTGGATTAAAGTGCAAAACTCACTCCCTGATTATCTTCTTGATCCCTATCATACCCGATTGGACCCGTTTCATGTACACCAAATAGCCTTCATTTCATGAATAGCATTTGCTTTCGCACCTTGCACTTTCACCTATTGTCAAAATTTACCCCACAAGGATTAGTTATAACATGAGTTATCTTTCTGAAATGTTATTTCGGAAATACTCCACTAAATGCCAATGTAGTTACTACTAAGTATACCAATTGTCTTTATGTATTATATAATCTGCATTGAGAAACACTAAATTACAGTATGTCAAAGTAAAGTAATTTTATAAATTTGGCATCTCGAGATGTTGAAATAGGCATCAAGTTGAAACGGGTTGGGTAAAATTAACTTTTAGTTTAAAAAAGGCTCTGTCTATTTGGACACCCTTGAAATCTATTTGGACACCCTGTATATGTCTCGTATAGGGCTATATGGGGAATATAAAGGACAAAAAGTTGAACACTGACTTCAAGGCAATGATTGGCTGCAACTTGGTACCTTATACTACCCATATAGATCAATATGAGGCATATCAAGCCTAGTATTAATACCAATACTAGGCTTGGAAACTGATATGGGGGTGCCCAGATAAGGGTCATATTGAGCAATACGACCCATGTAAGGGTCTTTTTTTTATTTTTTTTATATTTTCATTTTTATTGTTTTTAAATAACTAAAAATACTAAATTAACTTTAAAAAATCCAAAAATTAACAAAAAAAAAGTAGTTATATTCAGTCCAAAAATTCAAACACGTTTTTTCGAACACGTTTTTTTTCGAACACGTTTTTTTTCGAACCCGTTTTTTTCGGACACGTTTTTTTTTCGAACACGTTTTTTTTTTTCAAACACGTTTTTTCTCCGAACACGTTTTTTCGAAAAAAAAACGTGTTCGAAAAAAAACGTGTTTGAAAAAAAAAACGTGTTCGAAAAAAAACGTGTTTGAAAAAAACGTGTTCGAAAAAACCGTGTTCGAAAAAACGTGTTCGGAGAAAAACGTGTTCGAAAAAAAAAACGAGTTCGAAAAAAAACGTGTTCGAAAAAAAAAATGTGTTTGAAAAAAAACGTGTTCGAAAAAACGTGTTTGAAAAAAAAACGTGTTCGAAAAAAAACGTGTTTGAAAAAAACGTGTTCGAAAAAACCGTGTTCGAAAAAACGTGTTCGGAGAAAAACGTGTTCGAAAAAAAAACGAGTTCGAAAAAAAACGTGTTCGAAAAAAAACGTGTTCGAAAAAAAACGTGTTCGAAAAAAACGTGTTCGGAAAAAAACGTGTTCGAAAAAAAAAATGAGTTCGAAAAAACGTCTTCGAAAAAAAACGTGTTCAAAAAAAACGTTTTCGAAAAAACGTGTTCGAAAAAAAACGTGTTCGAATGATTACAAGAATGAATTGAAAACGAATTAGAAAACGAATACAAGAATTATGGATGCCCAATCTGAATGATCAGGCCTCCTTTTATTGACCTAGCTGAGTAACGACTTCATAACAACCGAAGTTTGAAATTGGCAAGAATAGTCCCTTAACTTTAACCTTCTATTATTATCAGCTTAAACTTGATCCCACGTTGACTTCAGAAAAGACTTTTGTTGACCGATGATGAGATCTATACTTAACAATTCTCCACCTTAGATCCATCATCAAAAGCAACCCTGCATCAGAATTAACCAACACCTAATGCATTATTACAGAACTCAAACTTTGGACCAGGATCAGACTTTGTAAACATGTCTGTTGGATTTGATTCTGTTTCCACTTTCTCCACTTTAACTTCACATTCATTGACAACATCTCTAATGAAATGAAGCTTAACTTTGATGTGCTTTGTCCTGTCATGAAACACACTATTCTTTGACAACTGAATAACTCCCTGATTGTCACATCCAATCACTGTTTCATCAATATCAACACCTAGTTCAGACACAAGCCCCTTTAACCATAATGCCTCTTTTACCCCTTCAGTTAATGCAATATACTCTGCCTCTGTAGAAGACAAAGCCACCACATGCTATAACTGGGCTTTCCAACTCACCAAGTTCCCCATAACCACAAATGCATACCCAGAAATTGACTTCCATTGTCTAAATCTTTTGCATAATCTGAGTCCACAAAACCAATGACCATTTTAACCCTATCACCAGCCTTGTTACCAAACACTAGACCAACATGCTTAGTACCACTCAGATATCTTAGTATCCACTTCACAACATTCCAATGATTCTTTTCAGGGTTAGCAATATATCTACTTACTAGATTGACTGCATAGGCTAAGTCAGGTCTAGTGCAGACCATCATATACATCATACTACCAACAACCTGAGCATAGGGAACCTTCTCTATATAAGACTTTTCAGCATCAGTCTTAGGAGAATCATGACTTAACAACTTGAAATGAGCTGCTAAAGGAGTTTTGACAGTTTTAACTTTACTCATTCCATAATTATCAATCACCTTCTGAGCATAAGAACTCTGAGTCAACCTCAAAGTTCTACTACTCCTGTCCCTCACAATTTCCATTCCCAATATCTTTTTTAGCTTCACCAAGCTCTTTCATATCAAACTCAGACTTCAACATATCTTTTGTAATCTGAATTTCAAATTTACTTTCACAGACAAGTGGCATATCATCTACATAAAGTAGCAAATAAACAAACTTACCTGTGTCATATTCTCTGAAATATACACAGCTATCATAAGAGCTTATTGAGAATCCATTGTGCACCACATGGTCATCAAATCTCTTGTACCATTGCCTTGGTGATTGCTTCAGTTCATAAGGAGATCTTTTCAACTAACAAACTTTATCCTCTTGACCTTTAACTTCAAATCCAAGAGGCTGCATATAAATCTTCTCTTCCAAATTCCCATGAAGAAATGCAGTTTTGACATCTAATTGCTCCAATTCCAAATCAAGTGCAGCAATTAATGACAGAATTACCCTTATTGAGGTATGCTTCACAACAGGTGAAAATATCTCATTATAATCCAAACCAGCCGTTTGAGTGAACCCTTTAACAACAAGTCTTGCTTTAAACCTAGGCTCTTCTTCCTTTGTCAGTCCTTCTTTGATCTTAAAGATCCACTTGCAAGATACTAACTTCTATCCTTCAGGTTTGTTCACTAACTCCCAAGTACCATTATTTTCCAATGAACTCATCTCTTCTTGCATTGCTAACTGCCACTTATGACTCTCATTTGAACTCGTTGACTAAGTGTAAGTCAATGGTTCAAACAAGCTTTCATTCTCAGCAGCTAGAAATACTATAGCTGACAAATCATCATCTCTGAACCTTGCTGGTTTTTGTACATTTGCTCTTCTAGGCCTGTCCCTTGCCAGATTATAACTATCACTTGTACCTGCTTCACCTCCATTGTTTGACTGTTCTTCATCATTGACAGACTCATCATGCTCCACCTCAATTTGAACATCACCTTTAACATTGTCTTCTGGTTTCTTGTCAAACAAATCTTTATATACCACATTCTCTCTCCATTCAACAAGTCTAATGTTAATGACTTTACCATCACTTATTCTCCAAAGTCTACTACCCTTCACACCAGCAGTATAACCAAGAAATACACACTTCTTAGTTCTTGACTCTAACTTTCCTTGACTTATGTGTGCATATGCCAAAGAACCAAATATCTTTAAGTCTTCATACTCAGGTTTGGCACCAGTCCACATTTCCATGGTGTCTTCATCTTTAAAGCAACAGAAGGAGACCTGTTTACCAAATAAGCTGCAGTTGACACAACTTCTCCCCAAAACTTCTTTGGTAAACCAAAACAAAATAACATACACCTCACTCTTTCTCGTAAAGTTCTATTCATCCTCTCTGCTAGACCATTATGCTGTGGTGTACCAGGCATAGTCAAATGTCTACCAATTCCCTAAGACTTACAATATTGATTGAACTCATTGTTACAAAATTCTAATCCATTGCCAGTCCTTAATTTCTTGAGTTTATTACTAGACTGGTTTTCTATCAAAACCTTCCACTCTTTAAACTTCCCAAATGCTTCATGTTTATGTTTAAGAACATAAACCCACACTCTTCTGGAATAATCATCTATGATAGACAAGAAATACCTTGCACCACCCAAGGTTTCTGTCTTAGCAGGCCCCCACAAATCAGAGTGCACATAATCTAGTGGCCCCTTAGTACAATGCCTTCCTTTACTAAACTTAACTCTTTTCTGTTTTCCCATAAGACAATAATCACAAAAACTAATCTCACAACTCTTGAGATCACCAAGAACTTGCTGCTTATTAAGCTCTACAAGTCCTTGTTTGCTTATATGTCCTAATCTTTTATGCCACAACAGTGCCTCAACATCACCTTCTTCTGAGGCAACATTGATACAACCATTATCTACTTGTCCATCCAACAAGTAGATATTATTATCCTGCCTAGTACCAGTCAACATCACCATAGACCCTTTAACTATCTTAGCTTTGCCATTCTTTAAACTAACTGCATAGCCTTCTCTTTCAAAAGTACCCAAAGACAATATACTTCTTTGAAGTTCAGGAACATACCTTACACCTTTAATGACCACTTCAGTGCCATTGCTCAACTTGAAAGTAACAGTTTCTATACCTTGAATCTTGCAGGGCCTATTATCACCAAGCTTGACTGTACCAAAGTCTCCTCTCTTGAGATCTGTAAAATATTCTTTCACAGGAGTCATGTGGAAAGATCCACCTGAATCCATGACCCACTTACTCTTCACATCACCACAAGTTATGATAAGTACATCAGCACTATCATAACCATCATAGGATTCATCTTCATTACTGTGTTTCTTGTTGTTGTAATTCTTTGAACCTGAATCACCCTTCTTCTTTTTCCACTCAGGACAGTTTCTTCTCAAATGGTTCTCAAAATTACACACAAAACACCTTCGTTTAAACTTTGACTTGGATCTTGATTTGTTTCTTGACTTGGAGTTTCTCTGATTGGATCTTCCTCTTATCAACAGGCCCTCTCCACCTTCTTCCTTAGAATCAGACTTCTTCTTCAACTCTTTAGAATTAAGTGCTGCAAGAACCTCATCCTTTGTTAATGTTTCTCTGCCATACATCAAGGTATCAACAAAATGTTCATAACTTGATGGCAGAGAAGTCAAGAACAATATGGCTTGATCTTCTTCATCTATCTCCACTTCAATATTCTCTAAATCAAGAACCAACTTATTAAACTCATCAGTATGATCCTCTACAGTCTTTTCAGACCCCATATGAAAAGTATACAATCTTCTTTTCAAATACAGACGATTAGCCAAAGACTTTGTCATATACAGAGATTCCAACTTTGCCCATACCCCTGCTGCAGAGGTTTCTTTTGACACCTCCCTGAGTACTCTATCTCCAAGACTCAATATAATAGCACTATGGGCCTTCTCTAAGATATCCTTCTTCTCTTTATCAGTTAGTGTAGCAGGCAAGTTAGCTTCTCCCAACAGGGCATCACTAACTCCTTGATGTACAACAAGGGCTCTCATCTTGACTCTCCATAAACTGAAGTCATTCTTCCCATCAAACTTCTCAAGATCAAACTTCGTCGACACCATCTTCTTCTTCCTATGGATCGAGCCAAACCAGGCTCTGATACCACTTGTTAAGAAACGAACAGAGAAAACCAAAGAACACAAACTATAGCCAACGATTGATAGGATCTTTATTGATAATAGACTAATCGAATGATTACAAGAATGAATTGAAAACAAATTAGAAAACGAATACAAGAATTATGGATGCCCAATCTGAATGATCAGGCCTCCTTTTATTGACCTAGCTGATTAACGACTTCATAACAACCGAAGTTTTAAATTGGCAAGAATAGTCCCTTAACTTTGAACCTTCTATTATTATCAGCTTAAACTTGATCCCATGTTGACTTTGACTTCAGAAAAGACTTTTGTTGACCGATGATGAGATCTATACTTAACATAAAAATATTGTTCGAGTCACGTTAACTATATAATATCTAACAAACTTGTTGAGATGGGACCATAGAAGTTTCATTCGAATTATGTAACTTCCATAAAACATATAGAGTACAATAAAGGGAAAAAAATAGCTTAAACTCATAACCAACGCTTACAAAATCATTTATGAGGTGCACAGGTTGGCTTATAATTTTTATCGAACAATGATGTAATATAACATGTGACATTAGTAATGCATGACATATATTATTCGTAATGTCAAAATTACAATCATTGCATATATGAGGTTAGTACCGTGCACTTCTAAAAACGTATCATAGGTTCGTAATATAACTAGGACACCACAACTTTATTTTACTAAAGTTGTCTTTGATTTAGTTGTTAATTTTAGAATTTAATTGACAACCGATTTTGACAAGAATCATTTAAACCGGTTCCAAACAGAACCGATTGGTTTTTATACAATTCGGTTCTGATTCTTATATTTAGCACTAAACGGTTCCGGTTCGAATCAGTTTGGTTCGGTTCGGTTCTGAACTGTTGCACACCCCTAGTTATCATATTCCTACGTGTTAGTATCGTAAGCAACGACTTGTGTTCTTGTAACTCATAAGCATGTATGTATACATGTCATTTATTCTTTATATTACACACCTTTTTATTTCTTGTTAGCAAGTACATAACCAACCATATAAGACACCAAACCAAACACCAAAATTTTGGAAAAGGTACACCTTTTAACTCTGAACTCTTGCACACCCCTAGTTATATTCCACATTGGACCTCAACTTCATAAGCTCCCTCTCAACAGCTTTCTTCAAGAAACTATCTTCATCTAATATCATTTGAACAGGCAAGAAACCAAGATCATTCGCCATAGCAACCATCATCCTCTTTGTCTCGGCTTTAAACTCCTCCAAATCCACTGTTCCATTCGAATCGCGGTCAAACTGTAGAAACAACGAATCATAGACATGAGAAAGCTCTTCGGGGTCAGGTTTCACATCAATCCCAAAATGGGTTTCAACCATTCTTAAAGACTGTAGTTCTTTCAACATCTCCGAATATGACAACAACCCATCATGGTTGGTATCCAAATAAGCGAACCGATCTTGAATTGAACCGTTAAACGCTTCATCGTCTTCAATAAAGCCTAGAATGATGGCACCATCTAACAACTCCACACTCATTTTTTGTATATGACTTTTTTTTGTAAATTAGTTGGTATTGAGTTGTGACTTAAGGTTAAGTAATATATATATATATAGATACAAAAAGGTACCTACATGTTTATTCCTAATAGTTTCATGGTGCTATAATTGATATGTGTGCGTTCAAACAACGCGGGTCGAGTCATGTGGTTTTTGACTTGATTGTTATTATATTCGATTAATCATTGATGGTTCTTAATCACCCTCCGTCTCATGCCTTCCAATCCCAGTAAGGCATAATGCAATAAAGTATATATAAAGCAATTGTATATAAAAAAAAGATTTCATATTCCGTGTAACCGAGGCAATTGTTTTGCATGTTCTTCTAGAAAAGATAGTGTGTTTTAGCTCTTAAGGGTTTTCCTAGTGTAATTAAAATAATTAAACTATGTTATACATGTGGAAGAAAAGATCTAAAACTAACTTTTAATATCTATGGGATATACCCAATCTGTTTAGCTAGCAGAAATAATAAGAGAAGCTATTTAAGAGTTGACTGATATGATGTTCAATTAGCTATTATTATTATTAAATCGGATAGAGTACATATAATTATTTAATTTAATATATTTATAGTCCCTCCGTCCCAGTTTAAATGTCATACTTTTCTTTTTTGTTTGTCCCAAATTAAATGTCACTTTCCAAAAATGAAAATGTAATTTCCAGTTTTGCCCATAAAAGACAAAACACAATCACCACTTTTAATTAAGGATATTATTATCATTTTACCACCTACAAACAAAATATTTCTTAAAATGTGTGTTTTTTGAACTAGGACATTTAAATTGGGACGGAGGGAGTATAATTTAAAGTTTTTAAATAATATTAATCGATAATTCTATGTATTAAAAATATAGACGACCTTATCAAATAGATAATGTAGGACATTAATGACAATGGATATGAGAGTATACATGGTGCTTAATAGCAAATACGAATTAGGTTTATTGACGATGGTTTACATGGATAAAAGTATTGTTTTATAAAAAATATATACTAAAACTATATATTATAATTATTTAATTTTGTATATTTAAATTTTCTAAGTTTTAATAATATTAATAGATCAATCTACATATTAAAAATGATGACCTAGTCAAATATAGACAACGCATGGCGGCAATGGCGGTGGAGATGAGAGTTAGTGTGGTGCTTGATGATAGATACAAATTAGGTTTATCGGCAGTGGTTTATATGGATGGATAAAAGTATTGTTTTATATAAAAATATTTTAAAATGTGTAGAGTATAATTATTTAATTTAGTATATTATTACAATTTTAAAATTTTAAATTTAATAATATTAATAGATAATCTAATTTCAATAAATTGCAAAAAGTATCCTTATAAATCAAATAGTGTTAATTACAAGAATGGCTCATCTAGTTATTCTTGGGCATTTTAGTCATTTTATGAAAACTTAACTAGAAAAACTAACGGAGTTAGCCTTAGTACCTAAACATGTTACAAAACTAAAGCCATAAACCCTTAACATGTTAAAAAATAAATTTAGTACCCTAAGATGTTATTTTCTATAAACCATAGGGACTATTCGTGTAGCTCTTTCTATTCTAAATGTCAAAATTCATGGTATCAACTTTAAGAAAACTCAGAAAACTTTTATAAAATACAAAAAACATACAAGACTCTTAAAATACAAAGAAATACCCTAAGATCTAAAAGACTGACGGGTGCATAAATCAACGATTACATTACAAAATCTCACAAACACTAGGATCCACTTGAGACCACAACAAACAGATTATTCTGATAAGACTTAAAACCCTAACAAGAGACTCGGTAATCAAAGAATAAACCTGTACAGATGAAAGAGCGAACTGTGAAAGAGAACAATATGTGAAACAAGACTAATATGTTGAACGAGACAATCTGTAGATGAGATGAACTATGGAACAAGATGATATCTCCACTGAAATCCTTGTTGCCTTCTTTAGTCTAGGAGATTAATATATCAGAACTATTATTATTGTGAGAGAGACCATGAGGTCTTTTGATAGCAGGAAAGCATCTCTCTTTTTTAAGATAACTAGTGGGGGTGCCCGCATGTTGTAGCGGAGACCACAACACTTTATATAGAAAACATGCGGGATTGATTTGTTAGGGTCTAGGGGCCTTTTTTTCAACTCGTACAAGACACATAAATCCTGATGACCGACTTTGTGTATGAGTATGACGTAATAATTTCATAATTCAAACCGTTACCTAATGATTAAAAACACAACTTTCATTATTGATTTCTCGATTTCTGTAAAGTATTACCAAGTTTATAAAACTTTAACTTTCTAAATTACCTAATTTTATATAAAAGATTATAATAAAACATAGTATTATGAATTGTTTTTATAGATTTTCTATTTAACGTGTTCAAAGTCATTATAAAATTGAATGTCATGATCTCTCATAAACTCTCTTGACTTCCTTTTGATTAATTATGATTTTGTAAAGACAAATTTACCCCCAAAAGTAGTTATTTTATGCATTGTGTGTTGTATCATAAGCAATTAAACTTGTACTTTTTAAGTTTTAAGAAGTCCTTAGAAAATATTTTATAATATAGTATGGATATAGATATAGATAGTATCTATACATATAATAAACCAAAGCCATTTTAATGACATGGCACTCAAAGAGGCATTCTTCTCCTTGAGTGAGCCATGTGTCATCCCATGTGGCATTAAGATATTTTAGGAAAAAAACAATTTAAAAACAAAATTAGATTTTTCTCTCTTATGTTTCCTCCCATAATTTTTAAACATTAATATCTTTAGTATACGAGATTTTTTAAAGAAAAAAATTACACCAAATTAACGAGCGTTTTATTATCTTTCCAACGAGTACCATAGTGCTATATAAAAAGCGGAGAAAAAAACGACTATTTTTTGTTGGGTTTTGTTCAAACAGGAAAAAAAACAAAAAGTGTTCAGGTAAATCATTAATCATGTATAGGCAAATCACTAATTATGTTCAAATCAGTAAATATGAATTATATTTTCAACATGCGTTAGCATTGGAGTTATACATATTTTTAGGTTAGATATTAATATTAGAGTTATACATTGTTTAAGGTTAGCTGCTACCCGAAGTTTTCATGCATGTAACTGTAAAAGCGTATCATTCTATTTCATATGTAAAATTAATATGTCATATTAGATTTTTCAATCCCGGGACGTTCCCGGGGTATAATCTAGTAGATATAGATAGAGATAGATATAGATATAGATAAGAGCTTTATATATGTATAGCTCTAAAAGACTCTTAGGGTTTGTAGAAATAATAATCATACATAAACTCCAGGTCTTCGTAATCAGCTTCAATCATTGGCCCAATACAGCAACATAGGCCCAATAAGTTCTCCATCAGCCCAATAGTTGTCCAGCTATATTCTTCATTAGCCCAATACATCAAAAATAAAAACACAAACAATAAGAAAGCATTTAAACGAATTATATGTTTGACGATTAAATTGTAACACTAACTAAAGTCGTAGATTATCATCACAGGTATCTAATAATTAAAAATCCTATCTCTAGATATGGTGCTAGACCATATATTTAGAAACCCATATATCTAATCTCAATATTCTTGCCGAACGCTAAACTAGAGGTCGCTTTCTAGGTTATCCGAATTTAAAAAATTTAAAACTGAGTTCGAATTCAAACAGATTAGAATTCAATATTTGTAAAATCAATTTGAATTCGGTTCAGATCGGAGTTTTTTTTTTGAACGGTGAGTGTCTCAGTGATGGAATACAAGCCTTGACAAACCCCTGACCCGGGTTCGAATCCTAGCCACAACAGGCTCCCTTTCAACCCAATGGACTTTTTTCGTTGAAGCTGAGGATCGAACTCGGGGTCATGCCCGGGCGGGAACCCACCAAGGTGGTAAACCCTCCCACCTCCGACCAGCTGGGCTGGACATCATCGGCCGGTTCAGATCGGAGTTGATTTGAATAACTGAATTACCATAATATTAAAAAATGAATAAAATATAAATAAATCAAATAAAGAATTTTATAGTTTTTATGTACAATAGAATAATTATTAATTTGAATTCGAGTAATAGGTCTATTTGATTGAAAACTTATAGGTTCGAATAGGTAGCTGATTCAAATATTTGAAACACGATTTTAAGTTCGTTATTTGAATTCTATTCACATCGAATTTCGGGTATTTTCAAGTCAAATTCGGATATGAACACTTCATCTATAGAGGAGAACAAATAGATGGTTTTAATTATTAGTTTCCTTCTGAATTGGTGACTTGGTGGTGGAATATGATCGCGTGGCAACACTGGTGGCACGATGATACTCCAGTGTTCCTTGAGTGATTCCAATTTGTTAGCCGTTTAAAAAAAAATGTACTTCTTTGTCTACAATAGGACTAGAACCCTTGATTTTCGGTAGAGATATTTCGAACACAACTTGATATATACCAATCGGCTACAAGGCTATACAATATAAAGTCCCCTTAACGTAAGAAGCGTAAGAAGCCACCAGAGATTCACACCTGTCAATTTAACCTAACCACAGTTAACCCCCAATTAAACCCATTTTTCATCTTCCCTGTCTTGAAACGAAACGAAACAAACCAATCTAGATCTGACCACCACAACAAACACCACCACCGCCGCTGCCACCGCCACCGAACCACCACCCGACACCACCACGTCATCCTTCACCTTCTCGTCTGACACCATGCCAACAACGAAAACCAACAACGATGATGATAATGTTGATATCGAAAGCAGATTTGCGGTTGAAGAGAGGGATATGATTCGAGAACCGTTGCTGTTGAAGAGTAGGATTAATACGACGTCGCAGATTGCTATTGTTGGTGCTAATGTTTGTCCCATTGAATCACCGATCGGCTCCATTTCTTTGATACCCACGTGGGTTTTTCGAGGTAATTTAGAGGAGGTTGAAGACTGGGTTGAAAATCTGGGATCAGATCCATGGCTGAAAGAATTGAAGCAGATTAGATTGAGAAATAGAAAGAGAGAGATGGATGGCCCCCTTTAACTTTCCACTGTTCTTTGAAAAAAGCATAGAAAGGAATGTTTGTTTGATGGTTTGGTGGAATATATATTCAACAATATAAAGAAATGTGCGTTTGTTTGATGGCCTCCTTTGGAAACGTGCGTTTGTTTGATGGCCTCCTTTAACTCTAAAATGGAAACATGCGTTTGTTTGATGTGTTTGTTAAAGGATAAGGTGCGTTTGAATTTTTTTTGGGTTTTGATGAGTGCGTCTAAAATTTTCAATGAGTGATTCTAAACTTTTAATGTGTGCGTCCAAATTTTCAAATGAGTGCGTCTGAAATTTCAATGAGTGCTTTGAAGGTTTGATGAGTGCTTCTGAAAATCTTGATGGGTGCGTCTGAAAATCTTGATGAGTGCGTCTGATATCTAAAAGTGCTCTGTTTTTCACCAACTTCATCTTCTTCCTCTGCAACTTTTTTTTACTTAATTTTTATGTTTAATCATCCTTATTGAAACTAAATCGAAAGTATTCGACAACTATTACGATTCATAATTGTTCATATGATTATTTAATCATTTTTTTTAATTGTGTAATCATTCTGAACATGAATTGATCTGAAAACGATGAAAAACCAGGGTTCAAATTAGTTCCGTTGTTACGATTTGAAAAAAAAATTAGACGGTTAGAAGGTTTTTTCCTATTTTACCCTTAGTTAGTTTAACCCAGGTATGATTAGGGTTTTTAATCTGTATCCAGAAATCTTTGTTAATCTAATGGCTGAGATTGCTTCTTACGCTTCTTACGTTAAGAAGCTTTATACGTTAGCCTCACCCTATACTAATATGAGTTTTAACTTATAAGGCTAGAGGGTGTGGGGTACCGCCCCCAACTCCACCCCTACATTGTTAAAATGGGGCGCAATAAGTAGCCTCACCAAGCCCTTAGCATGCGTTATGGGTCTAATTTGGTGGGAGCCATTTGCTACAACCAATCATATTTTTTCTTGTTTTTTTAAAATTAATTTAAGGGGCTTTATTTCACATTATGGGTGTGGGGGGTGGGGTTGGTTTAAAGCTTATCTATCTACGTGACACTGGTGTGGTGCATATGTGTCACTTTAAAGGCTTAGGGGACTTTATTCCAGACCCGAAAGCCTAAGTGTGCAAGGATTGTTTGCCATAACTTCTATCTCCTTCACATTAAAGCGTTTTACTTTAGATGCGACAACCAATTTAAAAAAAAAGACAAAATTACAGAAAACAGCCTTTATGTATACCCAAAACTGCAGCTTTCACCTTTATCTTCAAAAAGCTCGCTAATCAACCTTTACGTTTGTATTTTGTTGCACAAACAAACCTTTAACACAAACTGAGTTAGTTTTTCAAGTTAAATCTCCTCACATGCTTTGCATGTGAGGGCTTTTTAGTCTTTTTGGCCTTGGTGATTTAGCATTTTTTTTTATTTTAAACAAAACCCTATATGCATCATCTTCTCAAAGTATAACAAAACCTAGAACCTAACCTGATCAGACCCTAACTGTTACAATTGATCATCCCAAACTGATCATCCTAAACGTATATAACTAATCAAACAAAACCCACAAAAAAGTCTTTCAAGAAGAAAATAGGCTCTGTTGGTGCTTTCACCATCCATTTTTCAATTCTCTTGGTTTTGTGATACAAAATAAAAACATGTTCTAGTTAATCATCACTAATTTCTTCTTTCCATTACTTCAGTCACATGATCTCTTTTGAAGTTATGTCTTTTTCATACTCTTTGTTAATAAAGAAAGAAAGATAATTAATAGATACATGAGCAGGTTTGCCCATAAATAGATTAACTTTGTTAATGCATAGAGTACAACACATATTGCCTCTTAAATTCCCAAGTCTTCAAGAACAACACTACCCTTGTTATGAACTTTACCAATAAGAAGCAGCACAAGAAAAGATTCTTCACAAAATCGCCATTGATAATGTCTTGGCGTCCAGTTTTTATCCTAACCTTAACAATCCTATCTTTATCTCCAACACCCACTTCCTCAATCCAATTCCAATCCCAATTCCCTAACCCCAACACTCCAAACATCACCAGAGATCTCCTCTTAGTCGATGCCCACTTCAATAAAAATAAACACACCATCCAACTTAACCAACCAACGCCGTCAAGTTTCGGCATTATTATACCCACTACGCCTTTCAGCTTCACTTCTTCAACATCAATTACCTCACACTTCACGTTTGAAATTGGTAACAACGTTGCACTCGTTCCCTATAAATTTGTTAAAAACATGTCCGTTGAGGTTTTGAAGGCTAATTGGTTACTGGGTGTTGCGTTTTATGTCAATGTGTGTAATATTTCGTCTTCTAGGGTTAGATTTAAGCCATAGAACCAAATCGATATTTAGAGATGACTACGCCTAATGCTATTGACCTGATTACCACCTCTAATCTGATGTGTTTGGACATAGGCCCTGGTTTCTTTAAGCTTTGGAATCACAGAGAGGATTGCATGATAATGATATTGAGATTGGGGTTTTGTTGAGTTTTTTTTAACTTTACTAAAGAATAATAAATAATAAATCAGGATATAGAAAGACCAAAAAGCCCTCACATGTTTTGCATGTGAGGTGAGTTAACAGAGAAAATAAACTGAGTTTGCTACAAAGGTTGATTCTCGCAACAAAAAGTAAAGGTAAAGGTTGATTAGCGAGCGTTTTAAAGATAAAGGTGAAAGCTGCAGTTTTGGGTATACATAAAGGTTGTTTTCTGTAATTTTGTCAAAAAAAATAAAATAAATAAGTACATGTGATGGGTTAGTGAGAGAAAGGGGCCCACCCAACTATCCTCTCCTTCTAGGCATCATCATCAAATCAAAAACACCACATGCCGATGATCTTGTTACCTTGAGCTCCTTGCTGCCCCACATGCTTTCTCCTTGTCGATGTGTTCTTACCGAGCAATGCCTTGCACTCTAAATGAAGAAAAATATCCTTAATAAGGGGTGAGTCTGTTTTCAGGCTGGGTTGGGCCTTGGGTTTGGGTAGGACAGAAATCTGAATTTATGTTCGGACGAAAATTGTTTGATAATTGATACTTTGCAGTTGCACTAGGAAAATAAAGATTTAGAGAAAATTATTTTATAAACAGAGATAGCCTAAGTTATCTTCTTCACAAAAGAGGATTTTCCTGCTATTTGTTAATTGCAAATTATCAAAAATATCGGTAGATCTCCCATTTATGATCAAATACACAAGATCGAGGACCATGCCGAATAAGGATTTCCTTGGTTGGGTTGGTCCTGGATAGGTCCGGGACGATTTCTTGGGATTCTTGGCCCAACCATTGATTTGGGCTAGAAGGGATTAGGCTAAAAATACCATAAAGAAGGAAATCACTTTACACACCTTGATACCATTAGGCTAGTAGTCATTTATTACTAAATTTTCATATATAATTATTATTTAAAATATTAAATAAATTATATGGTAACATGTTCGATTTAGGCTCGCAAGTCTGCTCATGCTCGACAAGTAAACCTCGCGCTCGGGCTTGTGCATGGGCTAAACGGACTTATTTTTTGGCTTGAGCTCAGATCGGTTTGAGCTTTTAACAAGTCAATCTCAAATATAGCGATTGAATACGTAATAATTAGATATAGAAAGTGAAAATGATAATATAATGGTTAATTTGCACCGACCATTGAACCATCTTTCTCGATAACTAACTAATCTTTTTGTAACTATTTGTGATTGAATATGTTATTTATGATATCTAAAGGTAAAAAACCTTTTTTTGATTATAATGGTTATTTTTACAAAGTTAACCAGTAACAAAGCAATATGTCAGCCATTCATTAAATATTAATATATGTAACATCTGCTAGTAAATCAAAGCTTAAAATATCAATATATCTAACATCTGTAATACATCAAATCTTAAATATTAATATATCTAACATCTGTTAGTACATCAAAGTTTAAAATATTAATATATCCAACATTTGTTATAACATCAAAGTTTAAAATATTAATATATCTGCCATCTGTTAGTACATATATGGACCATTCATTGAATGTTCTTTCCTATGCTTTGGACATTGTTATAGTGGTTTGGGTGGATGTTAATATAATACTAATGTATATTATAATCATCAGTTGTTGAAAGTGGAATATAATTGATGGATACATGTGGATAATGTGCAGCCAATCTATTGGTTGACAATAATTGATGAATATTCTTCCCATGTTTTCACACAGGATTTCACTTAGCAAATCATTATGTATCAACAAAGCGGTTGACTATCTGGATTGACTGCTAATCTAATTTGTGGCATTATGCATTTTTTATAACTTTTCTGTAATTACTAATTACACATGATTACTTACTTCAGATAGAGAAGTGACCATGTTTGTTCTTTTTTCACACAGCTACAAAACATTGCAGAAGTATCAGTGAAGGTTTTTATCAGATAATTGAAGAGATATGGTCAATACTTATTGTAATGCTACAGTACATTCAACAATAGTATAGGCCTTATATAAGGTATTTACAGGAGTAATCAAAGGAGAGAAATAAGCTAATGTAATTATTTACATCTTTGACTATCTTAAGTAATAAGTATGCAATGTATCTTTAAGGTGGAGAGTGATTTGTGAAATTAGTTATGTCCTTGATACAACTGGTTTAGTATTTTGAATCTCAAATTCTCAAGTTTTTATCCATTTTTTATATCAAAACACTTGGAGCATCACAACGTCAAATATAAAAAATAACCACAA
Organism: Ambrosia x helenae; assembly: GCA_030844895.1. Taxonomy (NCBI): domain Eukaryota; kingdom Viridiplantae; phylum Streptophyta; class Magnoliopsida; order Asterales; family Asteraceae; genus Ambrosia; species Ambrosia x helenae. The sequence continues at coordinate 42,438 of JAUTDX010001410.1, read as the reverse complement.
ACTTACCATGTCAACTTCGACATCATATTTCAACTCATTTTTAAAAAAGCCCATTTTTCTTTTCAATCCTATATCTTTTCACAAACTTTCTTACATTTTTATACCATCACTATTTTTTATATTCATTTTTCTAGCCTTTGAATGGTGGGTTGGAGATGGTATTTTGAGGGTTAAAAACTTAAAATTCATTCCCATGAATGATGCAGTGATGCACATCCTAATTAGTTGAGGTAGGAAACAATTTTGGTAGGTATGGTTGATAATATTTAATTAATACAATGAACCATGCTTCATGTTTAATGCACCACATGGTGAATTTCAGAAGATTAATAATGTACTGATTTTCAAAATATTCATTTTTTTTTGAAAATTGAATTTTATTAACCAACAAAAAACGACCCCCATTTTTTTTAACGGCTAACAAATTGGAATCACTCACGGAACATTGGAGTATCATCGTGCCACCAGTGTTGCCACGCGATCATATTCCACCACCAAGTCACCAATTCAGGAGGAAACTCATAATTATGAATGGGTCTCTCAAACACCAATTATACAACCTTAAAATTGCACCAATCTCTCCAATCTACACCCTCATTTCTTTGCCTATTTTTAAACCATAGAAATCCCATTGCCTTCGTGTCCGCCACTATATCTGCCACGTTAGTTTTCCTATCTTAAAAAATTATCTCATTCCTTGCCTACCATAACCGCCAACAAGCGATTATCACAATACCTCGAAGCACCTCCTTTCTTCTAGGCGATATGGGGCAAGTTCTGTGCAACTCCAAGAAGTGTTTTACAGTGAAAACAAATATTTAGGGATACCACACCATATCGAGATCGCTTGCCAGACGCCCGCCGCCATCACGCAACCTGTAAAGAGGTGATTAGTTGTTTCTTCTTGGTCACCACAGATTACATACATACATACATACATACATACATACATACATACATACATACATACATACATACATACATACATACATACATACACACAGATTACCCAAAAAAAGAAGAACAAATTGAAGCAATTCTTACCGTAGGTGGTGATCGGAAGTGAGTAAAGGTGGCCGGAATTGAGTGGAGGTGGTCAAATTTGAGAGTGGGTGGGCGGATTTGGGTAGTGGAGGTTGGATTTGAGTGGTGGTGGTTGGATTGAGTGGTGGTGCCGAAAAACAAGTTGAGTGGTGCTGGAAAGGAAGCGAGGAGCCGATATCGGGTGAGAGGGAGAGAGAGGAGAGATAGAGAGAGAGATGTGCAGTGAATGGGGGAGACGATAGTGAGAACGAGGGAAAAAGGCCCGCTAGTTTTCTGGGAAATAGGGACGACATGTCGTCGCTATTAGGTCGTCATTATTGCTCGACGTACGACTAATCCCTTACCGTCAGATCATATCCCATCCAACCACCACAAATTGGTGTGCAAAAGTACCACCCGGGTTGAGCAATAGTGGTGACATATTTAATGTCTTCGCTACTATTGTCGTCGCTATTACCACCCGGGTTGAGCAATAGTGGTGACATATTTAATGTCTTCGCTACTATTGTCGTCGCTATTAACCAACATTCTTGTGGTGGTGTATGTAATTATATATTTTTCCTTATTGTTAAGGTGCTATTTATAAGCATATTAATATTATATACGTAGATGCATGGAGAGTTTTCTAATCACCAAGTAAACTTAAAAGTGTTTATTTGTCAGTTGGAATCGAAAACCCATAAATACTTAGTTCTAAAAAATAGAGAGAATTACACAAATTGTCCTTTAGTTATTAGTAAAATTGCATCCTATGTCCTTTTTGTTAATTTTTCACTCCTTGTGTCCTTTCTTTTATGCATTTGTTACACTCTCTGTCCTTTAGACCAAACCCCGTTAAAAAACTCAGTTAACATGCCCACGTGCCCCTCACGTGAGGGGTAAATTTGTCAATTCACCCAATTACCAGAAATCACAAACCAATATTTCCAGAAAATCATATTCATTCATCTCTCTATAATCTCTTTCTCTCTCCAGATGATTATTAATATTGTTATTATAAACCCAAACCTCACCTCTTCATCTGTTACCACTTTCTTCCCTAATAAGACTCTTACCATCATTATTATCATCAACCAGCATGTTAAACCTACAAACAAGACAAAACCCATGAATCTTCAACCACTTATTTACACACCCATCAGGAAACTTATGCTTACACAACATCTCAATCTCCACATCACCAACACTGCACTCCTCATAGATATCAGACACTCCCCACCTAAACTTTCAATCTCCTCCTTACACTTCACATCCATTCTCTTTAACCCATCAATCGACGCATGTGTTACTAGGGGCTAATTCGATTTTGTTAAATCTGTAGAATCAAAATTATTATTATTATTATTATTATTATTATTATTATTATTATTTCCTCCGTTACTACCATGCCTTATGTTAAAGGGTTAATGAGAACGAGCTGGTTCATTTCTTGATCCGGAGATGAGTCGGGTCGGGTTGTTGAGAAGTATGCGAACAGTGGCATGATCGTTAGCCGCTCGATCAAAGCCTGGACTGATGGGTCTGGTTCGGAGGTCATTTAGAGTGTGATTTTGTTTTAGGTTTTTTGTTATAAATAATCGGAGACGAAGAGAAAGTTGAAGATGAAATTAATTTGGGTTGGAGAATTTTAGAGATCTTTAAAGGGGGAAGAAGAAGATGGAAGAAGAAGTGTGTGGAAAGCTCTAGCATGTTTGGTCATATAGGTGTTGTGATATTATTATACAGAGAGAGAAGGAATAGGGGAGGTGGTGATGATGTGGCAGAGGAGGTGGATCTGGTTAGGGTTTGTGGTGTTGGAGATTGGTGGAGAGATGAAGAGGATGATATGACTGATGAAGGAAGGGTATAAATGTGAAATGACATGTTTGTCCCTCACATGAGGGGCACATGTTCAACTTAACCAGGTTTTTTAACGGAAGTTGGCTTAAAGGACAGAGAGTGTAACAAATGTATGAAAGAAAGGACATAAGGAGTGAAAAATTAACAAAAAGGACATACGATGCATTTTCAGTAATAACTAAAGGACAATTTGTGTAATTCTCTCTAAAAAATACATTACATTTAGCTTAAGATATAATTATCATACATGTTTATCTTTGAAAAAGTTATTAAATTTGGTATTATATAATGTATTAATTTAAAACAACATTTCAATATTCATCAATAGTGATTCCATTATTTTATATATTTTTTTTTCTTTTTCCACATTTTTATTTATAATATATATTATTTCTTTCATTTAAAAACACAAGTAGTGTAGATGGTAGAGTGGTTTGTGGTGCACTTCTTATTCCTAAGGTCACAAGGTCAATTTCTAAGGGAGGCGATCCATTTTATGTTTTATTTTCCTTTATTTATATTTATAATATTTTTTTTCCTTTTCCACACCTTTATTTATAATATATATATTATTTCTTTCGTTTAGAACCATAAGTATTATTAATGGTGGAGTGGTTTGTGGTGAACTTCTTATTCTCAAGGTCATAGGTTCGATTCTTGGCGGAGGCAATTCATTTATTTTTTTTATTTTACCAGCTTTACTTAATAATAAATACAATTGCTTTCTTATTTAAACATCAATTGTATTAGTGGTGTAGTGGTTTGAGGTCTACTTTGTTAAATAGAAGGTTGCAAGTTTGATCCTCGCAGGTTGCATTTTTTTTTTCATTTCAACAACCATATTTAATGTGAAGTATAATCTATTTCATATGAAAACACAATTGGGTTTGGTGGTGTAGTGGTATGAGATGCATTTTCTCAATACGAGGTCTTGGGTTCAAGACTATGCGGTCGTGGTTATTTTTTTTTCAACAGCCTTATTTGATGTTCTTAATCAGTTTTGCGCATACAGTAACCGAGTAAAGAAAAAATTCAAGATGAAGCAGAAAACACCGCAGCGCGCGATAGAAATCCTAGTTAACTATTATATATCTTTTTTAAAATTCTATTTTGATATTTTTAAAGTAATAGAGAAGAAGAACATGCATGCACATGCATAGATTAAGAGGATAAGAATGGATTTGTTATTATAATGTGTAACAGTCAAAGGCAATGAAAGCTTGGCCTCACTCCCTCACCAACTAGCCAAACTGCAATAAAATTTCATCTTGCAAATTCTTGTATAAATACATAGGTGTGTCTCCTTAATCCAATCATCCTTCTCTCATATATTTCCTTTTATAGAAACAAGTCAAAATGGTATCAACGAGATTCCTTCTTATTGCACTTGCTATTGCAACTTTCTTGCTCATTACTTCTGAAATTGCTGCTGCCAAGGACTTGGCCTCCAACCATGATAGTAAGTTACTCATCTCTTTAAAGATTAAACAATAATAATATATATAACATATTAGCATATACATCTACTTTGTATGCATGCATTATCATCAATAATTATTTATAAGGCTCCGGTTATTTGCACAAGGTTAACATTTATCCACACAACCCTATATGGGCCGTAGAGGGCTCTACGGCCCGTAGACTCCATTTTTTGCTTCCTCTACGGGTCGTAGAGCCCTCTACGGCCCGTAGGTAATCATTATCAATGATTGGCAATCATACAATCATTGGTGATGATTACCTACGGGCCGTAGAGGACTCTACGACCCGTAGAAGAAACCTTATTTTTTTTAAGCATGAACAAGGAAGGGATGGAAGTTTATGGTGCCTACGGCCCGTATAGGCCTCTACGGGTCGTAGACCAAAAAAAAAAAAAACGTTTGGGACAAGGTTCGATCTTAGGCACATTATCACACAAACACACACAAAGTCTTATTTCGTATATGGGGACCATCTGGGCTACCAGTTCGCTGGTTTCTTAGTTGGAAAATTTTAATATAAGATAAACCAGTCTTAGGCACCCTCTACGGCCCGTAGAGGCCTCTACGGCCCGTAGAGAAGTTTTTTTTTTTAAATCATTTTAATTATTTAATAATTAATCCCGAGCGTGTAATACATTAACACAAGCATGTAAAACATTAATACAAATTTATAAAATAAATTTTAATTGTTTAATTTTTTTAGTTTTTTAATGTCGTCTCGATAAGCGTGTAAAACATAAACACAAACGTTTATATAACCAAACGATAAAACTGAACGTTAAAACATTTACACAACCGTTCAAAATAAAAATTGTTTAAAGTTACTACATAACAGAATCAGAAATAAAACATCGTATCATCAGGCGGCGGCGGCGGCTGCTGCGAGGACGTCCCGGGCTGCTGCTGGGTCTGCTGCGGGGTCTGCTGCTGGGTCTGCTGCGGGGTCTGCTGCGTGCTGGGCCCTAAAGTCGGTGGGACACGAGTCTGCATGCCCAGCTGCCGATAAATATCCTGCTGCCCAGCAATCATCCAGCGCATCGCCTCGTCCTGCCGATCACGCCACTGACGCATCTCCTCGGCCTGCTGCTGACGCCAAGTGTCCTGCTGCTGACGCCAAGTGTCCATCTGCTGACGCCACGCACGCATCTCGGCAGCCTCTGCGGCAGCCGCACGAACGTCCGCCCTAACATCAGCAGGCAACCTGAGAGAGTGATAAACGCGCCTAGGATTCTGCAAATCCTCAGGCTGCGGCTCTGGCATCTCGACGTCCCTCAGATCGCCCCCTCCTGCTCAGCAACATAATGCAACCCAACCTCCACAGCATCACCTGCAATGGATAACAATAAATAATTAATAAATAATAATAATAATAATAATATTCCAAGATTTTATATAAAAAATTGGGCAGAGTTTCCCCTGTTTTCGTGCAAACCAGACAACACAAGTTGTCTACAAGTTTCCCAAATAATAATAATAATAATAATAATAATAATAATAATAATAATAATAATAATAATAATAATAATACCTCCAAGGCCCTGGTGTACCAACGGCTCGTGCACAAACGCCAAGCCATCCGTCCCAACCAGATAGTCGTAGGGTGGATGATCCGGCGTCCTCGCCGTCTTCGAACAAGCCATAGCTCTCATAGTGGGCTGACCTAATGGGCTGAAACAAATAAACAAACTCATAAACATTAACATTAATAATAATAATAATAATAATAATATTAATAATAATAAGAACAATACCTGGGCGGTAGTGGCGGAAACTGATTCCGGTTAACATAACCGAAATATTTATCAGCATTGCAGCGCTCGGCAATCTTGCTGATGATCCCACCGTTATCACCTCCCTCGTGCGATCCCTTGAAGCTGCCATGACCCTCCTCGTGCGAATGATAAGTCCCGTACTCCTGGTTCAAACCGGGCAGCAGGTTCAAATCGGGTAGCAGGTTCAAATCGGGAAGCGCATTCCCGTCTTCACCGTGAACAACGGATCTAACCTCCTCCTCACCACGTTCCACCACGGGTCCGAAAATGCTTTCCGAGACGTGAGATATGCTATACGAATGCTCCCATTGCTCCGAAACATTACTGTAGTGGCTCGAAGACATCGCGGTAGCTTGGAATCGATCAGATATTTCGTTCTCCGTTTTTTTTTTAAATTTTCGTTGTCTGAGAAAAGGAGACAAGGAAGAAGAATTTATCTGGACCTCTACGGCCCGTAGAGGTCTCTACGGGCCGTATAGGGTTAATTGCTCTCAACAACCCACTTCTCTACGGGTCGTATAGAGTTCTACGGCCCGTAGAGATAAAGAATTTCAGACTGACACACTGCAAAGTCAGTCTGTTCATTGATTATACTCGTACCTCGTACCCTATACGGCTCGTAGAGGTCTCTACGGGCCGTCTAGGGTTTAAATGCTTCTCACCAAACCACCTCTACTGGCCGTAGAGAGGTCTACGGGCCGTATAACTGACCAGCATTAATTACACTGACACCCTCTACGGCCCGTAGAGCCCTCTACGAGCCGTAGAGGGTTGTGCAAACCTAAAAGTTGCAATTGTGTAAATAACATGCCTCATATTTAACTGGATATGACTATTTTGTTTGTAAGTTGTTTTATTTACATTTATGAAATAATGCAGGTGACATAGAAGATGCCAAGTATGATCATGGATACAACGGTGGGGGCCGTGGAGGGTACAACAACGGTGGGGGACGTGGAGGGTACAACAACGGTGGTGGTCGTGGAGGGTACTACAACGGTGGGGGCCGTGGAAGAGGGTATTGTAGGCATGGTTGTTGTGGGCGTTACTACAATGGAGGATGCAGTTGTTGCAGGACTCTTGAAGAGGCAAACGCATACAAACAAGCGCATGAGGCAGAAACTCACAACTAATCTAAGCATCTTAGTTGATCTAGCCATGCATCATGTTACTTATGTACTTTTTCAACATATGTGTACATTTGACACGTACGTTAGTACTGTTAAATGCTACATTATAAGTTTATCATATCATAATAAATCTTGTCCTTCATATTTCCACATCCAATAAAAGAAAGTTTTGGTACCATTTATGTGTGTTCTTGCTTCTTTACGTTTTAGTTTATTTATAAAAACAACACGGACATAGAATTAGTTATCTAACGAGGATATGAAGAATTACTAGACAATCATCTACAAGTCACAAAACTAAACACGATATCAGGATTTTGGTCCTTTGCATATGGTACCTTTCAGACTTGGTATTACGGGTCACGTTTTCCTGCAAGAAATACTGAACACAATCTTCCACTTAAAAATACTCATGAAAGAAAGGTTTGCCATCAACCTAGAGTTACGGATCTATTTTATTTTTACTTTATGTTACCGGGTTCTCTCAAAGGTCTTACAAGTTTTTGGAATCCTTAATTATTATGTAATACTAGTATTGCTCACAGGCGTTGCCCCGCGAGCTTCTGGTATATCATGCAGACATAAATGTCAACGTGATTGATTATACACTAATGTTACGCAAAATTTACAATCGCTAAGTTTAACTAACATCTATTAAAAACGTTGAACAACACACACACGTTGCACGTGTTAATTTGCAAAATTTAGAACGAAACATAAAACGGAAATTTACGAAAGATGAAAAGTATGGGGGACCAAAATTGAAATTAAAAAAGCGTTGAGGTCAAATTGAAAAAGATAAAAAAGCTTTGGGTTAAAAGTAAAAAATTTCAAAGGGTAACAATTGCCTAAAATTAAAACTTTACAACACCTTACAGTGGAGGGCGTGCTTATCAAATTTATCCAAACATGCCTTTTTACAAATGGGACTAGGCTCATCCACGGGGAAAAAGGGCATCATGAGACGATATTTAAGGACAACCCGTTACTTCACCGTCGACATATGCTGCCCAAGCCTTTCAATGGGAACGACATTTTAGAAACCTTGAGCATGAACCCATTAGAGACATTCAAGCACTTCTTTCTGTCGCGAGGACATATCAAAGTTCTTTCCCAACATCTGTAGGTGTCCTTATCCGTAGGTTCTTACTACAAAATGCACTCGCCAAGGTTATATTCAAATTACAATTTTTTACTATCCAAATATTGGGATGTTAACCATGTTTCTTATTAGACACCCTGCCACGTAACACGAGTGTCTCACTTCATTAGGAATGTCACTCTGGTTCAAATAGTTTCTTTCTCATTTGTGTGTCTCACGTTTTCAGTTTTTTGTGATTTTCCTCAATTTTGCGAAACCCGTATATTTTTAACGTCAAGCTAGGGGTATTATGCTCATTTTAACTTTGTTTTGTTTTTATTTTTACCTTTTTAATAAACATGATAGTTTTTATTTTTATTATAAAAACAAGGGTTGGGTTATTCTACAAAGGCTACAAAAAATGAGAAGGGTGAGAAGCCACTAGAAAATGACATGTGTCCAAAGGATTAACAAGTGGGAGGGGTAATTTTGTAAAAAACATATGCACATGCAAGTCACATACCATTTCCACCTTCATTTTTAAATGCCCGTAACTTTTTTATACGTCATCCGTTTTTAAAAAAAATTATACCATAAAATTGAGCGTCGTTTTATCTTTAATATGAGTACCATATTGCTATACTTTTGAAAAAAAAAATTCAAAACCCACTTGCATAAGACACAATGGAATGTAAAACACAATGAACACCAATTAAATATAGGGTATAAAACATAATCAAGAGTTTAGTAAAACACAATGGACGACATACTAAGACACAATGAATAGAAGACTAAAACCAATGAATACTTTTGAAAAAAAAAGTTGAAAACCCAGTTACGTAAGACACAATGGATGACATACGAAAGACACAATGAACAAAAGACTAAAAAACAATGAATACTTTTGAAAAAAAAAGTTAAAAACCCAATTGTGTAAAACACAATGGACGACATAATAAAGACACAATGAACAGAAGATTAAAACACAATTAATACTTTTGGAAAAAAAGTTGAAAACCCATTTGCGTAAGACACAATGGAGATAACGTAAAACACAATGAGTACCAATTAAATATGCAATGAACAATATGGTATAAAACACAATGAACAGTCTAATAAAACACAATTGACGACATATAAAAGACACAATGAACATAATACTAAAACACAATGAATAATAGACTTAAACACAATGAACAACATAATAAAACACAATGTACGCCTAAATACAAAACTCATTTGCGTAAAACACAATTAAAAGCATACTAAAAACACAATGGACAAAGTTAAATCATGTGTAGACTAAAAAAACATAAATAACATATTTATAAAGCACACATGCATACTATAACACAATGAACGTGCAAAAGACACAACGGAGAAAAAAAAACCCATTTAGCACGATTTTTTTTTCAATTTTAATGTAGCAATGTGGTACTCATATTAAAGATAAAAAAACGCTCGTTAATATGGTGAAATTTTTTTGAAAAAAAAAAATGTCGTATGAAAAAGTTATAGACGTTTTAAAATGATGGGGGAATTGACATGTGCATTGCATGTGGAGAGCGAAAGTCAACAAATGTGGTTTTCCTTTTATGCCCTTTCTCTAATTTATTATTTATTTTTTTCAAACAAACTAATCTCAACCCTTCAAATATATGATCAATGGATCACAATCCTTCTCACCCTTCCTAGAAAAAGTGTTTTGTGTATTTGATCCTAACCCTAATAAACAAACCCCCCCACCCCCAACACTCTTACTCTAATATCTACATCTAGTTTCTCTCTCTCTCTCTCTCCAAACCCACCTCAAAACTGTTACCACTGTTCCGTCTTTTCTTTGCTTGCAATCTAATTCGTGTGTGTATGTTTTGATAGCGTGAATGGTCAATTTGAAGTGAACCTCCCACCACCGGTGAAATCTTACAACTCCAGTGAAAACAATAAAACTGTCACGCCCCGACACCTTTTTCCACCCATTGACATGTCTTAATCTCGCAATCTAACATTCATGATGGGAGACATGGAAGGTTAAGGTTCCTTTGGAAATGATGATAATGGATGAAATGTGAACAGTGACAGCTAGGGTTCTGTCGCACTAGTAGTGGTGGTTGATGACGTTTGACATCGCTAATGGTGGTGTTGGGTGTCACAAGATACTTAGATCCAACATATATAGATGTCTTAGGGTTCTACTGTGGCGGCGGTGGAGCGTTCAGGCTTCATGAATTTTTAGGTGGGGTGAGTGGTGGTGACAGGTGGCGTGGGGTGGTGGCAGGTGGTGATAGAGGTGATTGGTGGATGTGGATGTGGATGTGGGGTGTGGTGGTGGGCGGAAGGTGAATAGAGAAAAAGAGAGGGAGAGAGAATGTATCAATATTTGTTTCAACTAGAATATAAAAAACTTAAGCAAAATATGCAAAGAGACGAATATATCCCTGACTTCACCGAGCTTTTTTAACAGAGTTAGGAAGTTAGATAAAAATGATAAAAAATGGAAACCTTAAGGACACATACGAGAAAAAAAAACTATTAGGACTAAAGTGGCTTGAAGTAGGGGTGTTCAGAATTCGATTCAAATTCAAAAAATTCGAAATTCGACTTAATTCAATTCGATTATCAAGAATTCGATTCGATGATCAAGAATTCGTATTCGAATTCGATTCAATTCGAGTTCAGTAACTCGAATTTATGATTTTAAATTCGATTCGATTCAAAATTCGAATAAAAATAATACATATTTATTTATATATAAATATATAATTATATACACACATGTAACTTTAGAACTTGGGCTAATCTATAAATTTATCCTATGTTATAAATTAGCCTATTACCAAGCCCAAGCCTAACTAAAACCCATAACTTAAGTCTTAACCTTAAACGAATTTATTCGAATTCGAGTTTCTAATACGAATTCGAATCGAATTCAAATTGAGTTTTTTATTCGAATACGAATTGGTTAGCTTTTAATCGAATTTGAATCGAATATGAATTCAGTAAAAAAAAATTTATTCGGAAAATTCGATTCGATTAATTCGAAAATTCGTTATTCGATTTGATGAACACCCCTAGCTTGAAGAAACCAAAGGGAGTAAAATGAAAATGAACTCTGATAGAAAAGAATGCATGCAAGATGCATGTATCATTATTTTCATATAAAGATGTCCATAATTGAATTATTCTATCATCTATAGTGTAGATTTAGGATCTATAAATACGTAGGTGAAAGAAAATTAACTGATCTGCGATTGTCAAAGATAATGTGCCATGCATAGCTATAGAAATGTCTAGAATTGTGGTTACGTACTATTAATTAAGTTGTGTTTATTGTTGCTATTGTAAATAATTTAGATATAATAAAAAACAAGAATAGTTGCATAGCGTAACAGGATAATAATGGATTTATTATGGTAAAAAAACATGCCAAATAGCGTACACAAGCTATCTTGTGACATTACACGGCAAACATATCATATCATATATGGGTCTTAACAAGCTGAAAACCGTCAAGTGGACTGCTTGAGCATGTCAATGGTCACGTCGTTTATTTTTTGGCCAGTCACACATATCATATTGGCCGTACGACTAGAGCCTCATACGACTCGTATGATCAGAACGTCCTGATTTTCCTTTTTCGTTTCATCTTAAAGCCCATATGACCATTCATGTTGTATGACATGTTATTGGTGTTAGGGGATAATATGGTCCTATAGCGGCTGCCTTTATTATTATTTAGAACGCCGAAAGAATTGAAAGCTTTGCCTCACCTCCACAAATTCTTGTATAAATAGAGATGTGTAGTCCTTCATCCTTCAACATTAACATATCTCCTTTCATATAATTACAAGTTAATAAAAATGGTTTCAAAGAGATTTCTTCTTATTGCCGTTGCTATTGCAACTATTCTCCTAGTTACTTCTGAAATCACTGCTGCTAAGGAATTGTCCTCCAAACATGAGAGTGAGTAAATACCTATTATGTTATGTACATACATTAATTAATATTAATAACATTTAACTTCATGAAATGATGTAGGTGAGGTAAAAGATGCAAAGCATGATCACTATGATGACAATGGGTATGACGACGGATATGATGGACCTGGAGGATATGACGGGCCTGGAGGGTATGACCACGACCATGATGATTATGATTACTACAAGGATCGTAGACATGGACATCGCCGCCACCACCACCACCACCACCACCGTCATGGAGGGTACTACCATGATGGAGGATATTGCAAGTATGGTTGTTGTGGCGGTCGAGATGACTACGATGACACATGCAGGTGTTGCAAGACTCTTGTAGAGGCAACTGCATACAAACAAGCTCATCAGGCACAAACGCACAACTGATCTAAGTATCTTAATTGATCAAGCAATGCATTATATGTAACTCACGTACTTTTCTAACATATATATGTGCAATTAACACATTAGTGTTTGTATGCTATATAAGTCTATTACTATATTTCCTTTCAATAAAAGAAAAGTTTGCTTCTATACTTGTGCTCTCGCTAGTTTACGTTTTTTATAATTATAAACTAGGTTAGAGAACAGTTTCTTACACTCGTGGAATTCATAGAAATACTAAATAGCTAGTAATAAAGATTTGGATACGTACAAAAAATGGTATTTTAATATAAGACACTACTAGAAAAGTGGCATTATGCTACAAATTTTTCTTACGAAAAAAAAATGCGTCACAAATTTTAACAAAGTTGTTACTCATTTGTGACGAAAAAAAATCTACAATTTTTTTAGCAAATTTGTGACACAATATATCTACAAATTCTTAAGAAATTGCGTAGGAAATGCGTCACAAATTTCCTACACCATGTTTTTGTCACAAATGCGTTGAAAATTGTGTTACAAATGTGTAGTAATTGGTTTGCGACAAGGGTTTTTCTAACATCAAGGTTTTGTTGAAAATGCGTCACAAATCTTGCATTTTCTTGATTTGTGACGCATTTTCAACAAAACCTTGATGTTAGAAAAACCCTCGTCGCAAATCAATTACTACACATTTGTAACACAATTTTCAACGCATTTGTGACAAAAACATGGTGTAGGAAATTTGTGACGCATTTTCTACGTAATTTCATAAGAATTTGTAGATATATTGTGTCACAAATTTGCTAAAAAAATTATAGATTTTTTTTCGTCACAAATGAGTAGCAACTTTGTTAAGATTTGTGACACATTTTTTTCCGTAAGAAAATTTTGTAGCAAAATGCCACTTTTCTAGTAGTGAGATATCATTGACTTATTTGAATCCGACGAGGGTAGGATCTCATTCTCGCAAGTCAAAATCTTAATTTAACACGATATGGGATTTTGCCATTTTGGTCATCTCCATGTGGAACCTCTATGCTTGTGGTATGGTGCATGATTTTGGTGCAAGAACTAACCAACACACGTACAATCTTCCTTCAATTTTTAAATACACAGGAAAAAAAAAGTTTGTCAACATCTATGATGGGAGGAAATAACTAGATATAACTTATGAAACACTTTTTGTTTAAAAGCCAATTACAAATTTCACAAGAAGATGGTGTCCAATATGTCAAAAGTTGAGACCGTTAGTGGTTATTTTCGTAGTTAGGATTGTTATTAGTCAATCGTCAATACACTACAAATAAATTGTCATGTAGTGACACTCAAAAAATGTCATAAAAGGCCAAAAAAGTGTCACTAAAAGCCCACGTAAGAATGGGCGGCACACAAAACAAGTGTCACTAGAAGCACTAACACTAAAGCCTTTTAGTGACACTTATTTTATCTGCCGCACAAAGTTTTTAGGGCTTTAGTGACACTTTTTTTTTTGCCACAATATTGAAAAGACTTTTGTGGCACACATTTTGTGCCTCTAAAAATTTGATCTAGTTACATATCTATACAAGTTTTAGTGGCATTTTTTTTGCCACAATATGAAAAACCTTTTGTGTCACAAATTTTTTGTCGATAAAAATTGCTTCCACTTATATATATGTACATTATTTAATGGCACATAATTATACCACACAAATCACATTATTTACAATACATAAAACAAAACGTTCAATAAAAACTGTAAATCATAATATCATAACTTCAATAATAAGCTCAATCCAAAACATAGGTACATATTATCTTTGAATGTTTGACCTTGATTCCTTTCGAAACAAGACTTCTACCCACAACAGCTAAGTATGAAGGTTAAGATCTGGCTATATATAAAACCTGACTCGTCAAGTATCCTTTGTACAACCGGACCAATCATAGGTTCTGACCCGCTACTGTACCATATGAAACCTGACTCGTCAAGTATCCTTTGTAATATCATGCTCGATGCTCGCTGTGTTTGTGCACTTTGTTCTCTGACTCTGCATGTGTTTAATTGAACAATAAGCAAGTTGGAAAGTGGGAAAAAATTGTACTAAATTACTAATTGTACATTTACACGGTGTTGATCTCTCATTTTAATCATTTGATTCTCCTAAACATCGCATGCCTTGTTATTGATCATCCATATAAGTATACATGTATCATTATAGTCACACCGTTAATTGATGCTTTAATCATCGTCCTACAAAATGCCAGCACATATTAACCCATCCCCTTATAATTCCTTATTTGTTCTAGGCTATTGGTAGAATTTGAAATACGAAGATTCATCATAGATCAAAAACTCCACATTTTAAAGGATTTAAGCCAATTTCTTCAACTTGAGGATGTCATCAAACAACTCATGTGCGTTAACATTTTCTATTTCTCATATAATGATGAATCTCTAAACTAGTTACCATTGTTAATTATTTGTGAAAAAAGTGTGATCTACTCGATTTTAGACTTCATACAGTTTTGAGCAGAGCAAAGATATAGAACTCACTGTTAAACTCCCGGCTTCTGTTTTTTCAAACTCAGTCAGTCGCTTTTTCAATGTTGCTTCACATATGTGTACAACTTTAACCTGACAATTATATGGTAAAAATTAAAAAACTAAGCTTTAGATAACCAAAAAGAATGTTGTTTTCATCAATAAAACATTAACATGAAATAAAACTCAACACATCATTGCGTTTATAAAGCTCTTTCACCATCTCCATGCGAGTAAAGGGACCTTCTTGTTAAGTATCTCTTAGCAAATATACCAGCAGTTACCTGTTAAATTAACTAGGTTTTTATCCAGCCGCGCGTTGCGGCGGCGCCAACCTGGTTTAGAAAATAATTAAATAACAACATTAGCATTGCGACATTTCAAATTCAAAACCAATCCTACATCAATATTGACATTAGCGTTGCGACATTGTCAACAATAAAAGTGCAAAACGAAATAAAAACAAATGGAACTAAGCGGAACTGGCATCATGACTCATCAGCCCATTCAAAAACGTTGAAAGTTTCGAAACTAATCAGATAAACCTCATTAGTTATTCTCATTGGCCTTGTACTTCTGTTCCTACGATCAGAATCTACAGATATGTAATCCAAATAAGAATTTGAAGTTGTTAGTTGCTTCAAAGCACCTGCGAATAGGTCAACAGGTCAACAAAAATTGTTAAAAGAATTCAATGAGAAAAAGTGCATTAAATAATTACAATATCTAAAACAGACAGACTACCAAGACCAATTACACTACCAGAAATCATATACACATGCACATCAAAACAATCAACTAAATAATCTAATCTTAGAATAAATGGTTTAGGATATTTTATGTGTAAAAAAGGGAGTTGGGTGACTTTCAACCCCTTTATAAACCATTTGACACATCGCCTTTAAGCTACTTTTTTTGACCCATTTGTCCCCATTCCATATCAAAAACAACTCAATTCAATTATTTTGTAAGTAAATTGGTCAAAATTGTTTCAACCCAGAATCATAAAACATGCACATAATAATCGTTACACCTATTGTTAGGAACATAAAATGGTAAACAAATCAACAATATAAAAATGTTAACCTTTATATAAACAGTGAGTATGTCTGAAGATGCCAATCCATTAGCAATCTCAGTGGCAGACCTGCATGAAGTACATGAGAATTATCCCATTATACATTAATATATGAAATGCAGAAAATGATTGTCATGGTAAAATCCGTACTTTGGTCTACCAAAACCCATCAAGGTCCCTTTTTGGCTCGCTGAAGCAAGCTTGCAAGTTCCCTGGCTGGTTAATGAAATTTCCCCAGCTGTTAAAAAAAGAGAGTATTGCAATGAAATGTCATAATTATGTAGAGTTGTTGGCTCTCTCTCTCTATCTCCATCAATACCCAACCTATCTCAAGAATGGAAGACGGTGTTGGTGAATGTATCGTTACGATGACATCAATGTAGAAAAGGGCTATAACAACCTAATAAATACTCCATCACACTATAAATTATTCTAAAATTTGGAAACAAACATGATAGAAATCAAATTCCAAGAGGCTCAATTTGTGTCCATAACCAAGCCATACAGACTTCACCACCCCAACATAACTCCTCGCCTTTACTTGAAACACATGCCTACCAAGATCATAACAGAGATATTCATAACAAAGCACAAATATATACACTGGTTAGAACGCAAAGTTTATGTACATATTTTTAGATTGTAACAACAATTGAATAAATAGATTACATGGAAACCATCTTAATAGGAACAAAACCCAAAGAAATCCACAGTAGTTAGGATAAGAATCAGTTTGTCCGTCCAATTCGCTTGCGCAATGGGGCGAGGTGAGATAGCAAACAAAATGCAACATGCTGTAGCAAAACTACAATATTACATATTACCAATAGATCTGTTATGAAATGGTAAAATACTAAATTAAAATATAGCTAGAAATTTTAAAGTCACACACTTAGTTCATTAAAGCAACCTAAGTTGTTGTGTTAGGTAACAACGCTCTAAAATCCTGTTTCTTATTTGTCCAACTACCTCACATACTAAACTGCGATCACTACGTGACCTAGTTATGATAAATAACACTACGAAATGAGTCCATCATCAACACGATTTACATCCTTAAAAATGGCTGAAGGCTAACAGAAGAATCAAATGCTATTAAGTGCTTAAATTGGCCGCATACATACATGCTAAATGTCTAATAACCAGCTAAGTACTTACAAAAGACAATGAACCTATAATAAACAGTAAGCAAATACCTGCATAGGCCAATAGTAGTCGCAGCGCCGAACATCAAAGACTACACCTAGAGATAAAGCGGAACCAAGTGTTGGAACACAAATCTGAAAAATGCATCCACGAACAACGAGAACATGATTATAATAAACACAAATTGCACAAAATAATCAAAGAGCCTATAAAGAAGTTTGACAACACTTTCACACCATTAGTCGCATCGCCAAACTTGACTTTCCGTATACAACTCAGGTTGGTACTTACTCACTGTACGATGAAATGCATCCATTCGTGGTCGTCCAACAGTATCACCACTACCTTGACCACCAGTACAAGAGCTACAATAATGAAATGGAAGAAGAGTTATAGGTAAAAGTTTAAAACGTAAAATAAAGAGCTCACATAGACGTTTTATCAAACATGTGGCGTGTACAAATGTATCCGACTAAAAATGTAAACTAATTCATGTCAGTCATCCTCAAATCATAACTAATAAAGTTATACTAACTCTTCATAATACTCATTTCCAGAATTTACAGCAACAATCATTCAACTTAATATAATATACCAAGCTCCCACTCACAATCCTAGACTAGCATTTAAACATGTTCTTAATAAAGTATAAACTAGTATTGAAGCTTTTAACAAATTATCTTCACAAAACAGAGCACAGCTAGCTTTTTCACACAAAATATAAAACCATGAAACCATTAAAGAATACTCAAAGATCCAAACAGTTAAATCAAAATTTTAATTCAATTTGTCAATGAAATTCCGTAACTTTGTAAGATAATATTTAACAAATCAATATTCAAATATTAAACTAAAACGTTGAAAGCCAAAACATTGACTAGTGAAAGTTCAAATATTTAACAAATCTTATACATAAATCACACATAACCACTTGCTCTGCCTTTACCTTCACAGCAGCAACCTCATTAGTGAAAGCTAAAATGTTGACCAGTTGGCATATGATGGTAACATACTATACTTTAGTGAAAAATAAATCAAACAAGCAATAATTAGTAGGGAATAGAAGCAATCAAACGAAATGAAAAACCATGTACCTGATATTGTAGACAACGACGGACAAATTATCGTCATGGTCGAGGTTCAAGCTTCAAAGCGAGAAGGCAAACAGTCTCCGATGGCCTGCCATGATGGTATGAGACGAGAGTAACCCTAGCTTTGTAAAACGTGAAATGGATCTAAGATGATTTGGTGAGTCAGTGGAAAGTATTTGGGAAGAGTAATTGGGTTTGCGGGGAAAAGGGCGATTGGTTTAAGGGGGAAAAAGTAATTGGGTTTGGGGGGGAAAATATGATTTGGTGAAAATGTTGAGCGGGAAGTATTTTCTATAATTATTTTTACTAACATAGAATAAAACAATACTTTGATGTTAAGTTTATAAAAATAAATAAAAACAATACTTATATAATATATAAAAGATTACTATATTCTTACTAAAATATAAAGAAATAAGTCGAGCTTAAACAAGTTAGAGCTTGAGCCTAAAGTTAAAAATAAGTTTGTTTAGTAAATGAGCCCGAGCTACATTTATCAAACTCAAGCCAGCCGGCTCACGAGCCCAAAAGAAATTTTTATTTATATAATTTTTATTTATATAATTTGTATTTAATTAATAAATAAAATAAGAATCAAGCCCCCATAAGTTAAACGAGCTTGAGCTCGAGCATGGACCATCTTAGATCATCTCGGCTCGTTTGCACACTTAATTTCCAATGACATATGCTAAGTGCCATTAAAAGCCTAGAAATTTTCAACGGCATAAGCAAAGTGCCATTAAAAACCTATATATTTTCAATGGCATACTCAAAGTGCCATTAAAGACCTAAATCAGTAGCATAAAAACTAAAATGTCACTAAAAGTTTATACTAAGCAATTATGAATGCTTAAAGTGCCACTAAAAACCTAAATTAGTGGCACAAAGTTAAATGTCATTAAAAATGTGTGCCACTAAATGGCATTTTTTTTGTAGTGATAGTTGGGATTATCTATTTCCATTACTCCTTGAAATTAACATAGAGATTTAACTGTTTGTCTAAGTAAGTGTTTTCTCATGCCAATGATCTCAGCTCAGCTGGTTTGTGGTGAGAGGATTTACCTCTTCGGAGGGTTCCCGCCCGGGATCAGTCACAGGTTCGATATTCGTCCATCGAAAAATCATACCCATTAAAGATTGAAAGGGTTCGGCATGTAAGAGGACTCAAACTTGTGACTGAATATTGTTAAAATTAAGATTTTACTATTCAACTACGCCTTAAAAAAAGTGTTTTCTCATATTTAATGTTGCTATATATGTATGGCAACGTATTTTGTTTTCATATCTTATATCACTACAACAAAACAGAGCAATAGCGGCCACTTAGGTCGCCGCTATTGCTCAACATCAATAGCGGCGACAGTGGCCCCTATTGCTTGTGCCACATCACTACATGGTCATACATACACGAATACATACACTCATATACATACATATACTCATACATGCATACACGCATATATACATACACTCATACATACACATACTCATACACTCATGCATACACATACTCATACATACATACACATACTCGTACACTCATGCATACACATACTCATACATACATACATACATACATACACTCATACATACATACATACATACATACACTCATGCATACATACATATTCATACATACACGCATACATACACTCATACATACATACATACATACATACATACTCATACATACATACACTCATGCATACATACATACACTCATACAAACATACATACATACTCATACATACATACACGCATGCATACATACACGCATACATACATACATACACTCATACATACATATACTCATACATACATACACTCATACGTACATACATACATACGCACATACATACATACATACATACATACATACATACATACATACATACATACATACATACGTACGTACGTACGTACGTACATACATACGTACATACATACGTACATACATACGCACATACATACGCACATACATACGCACATACATACGAACATACATACATACATACATACATACATAAAAATAAAAAGAACAGAAAAAAATAAAAAAATCAAAAAAATATAAAAAAATCAGAAAAATCAGAAAAAAATAAAGAAAAAAACAGAAAAAAATATAAAAAACAAAATACATACCAAAATACACACATGTATGTACATATATACCTACTTACACAAATATATACATATATACAAACCTAATTAAAGCATAAAAATTTAAAAGAAAAAAAATTTAGCGGCTGCAACTGACCTTTAGCGGCGACAACTAAATCTTTAGTGGCGACAAACCTCGCGTTCTTCTCCGGATCGGTCCTTTCCTACAAACACAAACAAATTATCAAAAAATAATAAAAAATTAACCTAAAAACAGAAAATAAAAAAAATAAAAAAAACTGAAAATAAAAAATAAAAACAGAAAATAAAGAAAAAAATCGAAAATAAATAAAAAACAGAAAAAAAAGAAAAGAAAACTGAAAAAACAAATAAAAAACAGAAAAAAATAACAAAAATAAAAAAACAACTGAAAAAATAAAAAAAAAATAAACTGAAAAATTCAACCGTCCAAAACACCTAGTCAAACAAAATTTGAAATATAAAGTTTGTAACAAAACACAAATATTCATTTTGTAACAAAAAATAAACACAAAATTCTTACGAGAGGGTTGCTCGGTGGTGGTGGTGGGGCTCGGTGGTGGTGGTTGGGCTGTGCTCCGGTGGTGTTGGTGTGGGTGGTCTCCGGCGGTGGTGGCAGACGAGAGAGAGAGACGAGAGAGAGAGAGGAGAAGAAGGAATGAGGGTGAGGGTGAGTCAGAGCGAGAGAGAGGAGAGCTGAGAGAGATCTGTGGGAGAGAGTGAGAGCTGTGAGAGAGATAAGAGAGGGAAAAAGAAAAATGCAGCAAGGGAAAGAAGAAAAGGGTTGGCGGCAATGTTAAAAACTTTTAGACTTTTAGCGGCAACACTGTCGCCGCTAATGCTTAAAAACAAGGGCCGTTGGATGAGTTGATCAAGGGTGGGGATTGGGTTTAGACCTTTAGCGGTAACCCGCCTGGCCATCACCGCTAAAGGTGAAATTTCTTGTAGTGTTAAACCCTAATTTGTTATTATGACTATCATGATCGGTAAATATTAAAAAAATAGACCATTGATCAAGCAATAAAAAACACGATATGAAAGAATAGGTTCGACTCTTAAATTAATATATGTGCCGGAAGAAAGAAACCACACTTTCCATACAATAAACTAATCCTGTTATAGCATTCGGCTCTAAACGTTAGTTTTAGGCGTACAGTTCGCCTTATAACGTAATAGAGCTCACCTTAAAAATTTGGCATAGCGTACACCTACTCCTAGAAACATGCCTTTAATGATACACGTATTATAACACACATATTTTATACTCCCTCCGTCCCAATTTAAATGTCCTATGCCTAAAAACACACATTCTAAGAAATTTTTTGTTTCTATGTGGTAAAATGACAATAATATCCTCAAAAGTGGAGATTGTGTTTTGTTTTTTTATGGGCAATACTGGAAATTACATTTCTATATTTGGAAAGAGACATTTAATTTGGGACAAACAAAAAAGGAAAGTAGGACATTTAAATTGGGACGGAGGGAGTAACATTCAAAAATATGTGTCACCATCTATAGGATTTATGACACGTATTTTTGTATGCATCGCATAAATGCCATACTGCCATCTTCTAAAAAAAATTCAAATTTGACTCTTTTTTTTTACCGAGTTAATGTCACCCCACCCTATTTTATACCAAATTAGGTTAAACTACTGTAGGACCGTTTCTTGTCGAAGAAGAAAAGGATTCACATGGTTTTCTCTAGATTAAAGACGGAAACAATAATCTAAAGTATGGATGATTATCTAGATGTTACGGATTGATGAACAAACACGTGAATACAATCAAATCACTCGGATTGATTAATGCTTACTCAAAGAAAAGGTTTGAACAATATACACTCTCAAAAGTCAAAACACACACTTAAACAGACCAACAAAATGAGACCTATGACCTTGGGTGAGACTGAGATATATACACCTCACCTTAGTCCTCCTTCTTTTAGGGGTTGTTTGGTTGATTAAGTACTGAATCATTAAGAAGTCTGAATGGTTAAGAGGATTTGAATGGTTAAGTGTTGAATCATTAACTGCTGTTTTGTTGGACCTTTAAAAGGTTAGTCTTCCCGTCCCACATTGGTAGGGGAAGTAAAAATGGATTCATTCAGTTTAGTGCTTAATGGTTCAACAACATCCCAAGTCTTAGAGGGTGTTTGGGATTGAGTTTCATACCAACTTATTGGCTTATTAGCTTTTTGAAAAAGCTAATAAGTCAATAAGCTGTTTGTGTAACCCAAAAGCACTTTCTGTTTTGACTTTTGGCTTTTAGCTTTTTAAGGGTGGAAAAGTTGTTTTGAAAAGTTAGAAATCATAGCTTTTGGCTTTTGGCTTTTGACTTTTGGAAAAAAATTACAAATTTATCACCCATACAACCAATATTCACAATAAGTTAAGCGAAACACTTAAAAAAATAACAATCTATTGACTTTTTGACGTTTCCCATCCCAAAAGCTAATCCAAACACTTTTTTTTAAAACTCCTTTTCAAAAAGTCATAAGCCAATAAGCACTTTTGACTAAAAGCACTTTTGCATTTCCAAACTCAATCCCAAACACCCTCTTAATGGTTCAACTTTAACCATTCCATCCAGATGTTGAAACAAACGTGCTGAATGAGTTGAATGCTGAATCATTGAACGCCGAATGATTCAGAGGCTCATTAAGAGCCTTACCAAAGGGCCCCTTAGTTTCTAGGGCCTAGGGAGAGAGACTGAGGCTAGTTTCGCTTGCCTATCTAATTACAGTTCTGCCACTATTAACTCATGTAGGGGTTTGTTCGTGTTTATGTTTGAATGTGAATTTGTCTTGTCCCACATTAATTGGGGAAGAAAACTTGGTTGGGTTTATAAGTTGAAACCATATTGGAAGAAATAAATCTTAAGTTACATTAATTATACTTGGGCACCTACTCGCGCACGCATAGGGGGTGGAGGGTGCAAAAACGGGCTCTAGTTCGAGAAAAAATTCTTGAACCAACGCGACGCCCGCACGACCTGCGGGCACGAATGCAACTCCAAAAATTCGGGTCCGCGTGACGCTGGGTTTTTGCTAATCGTTTTAATATTTTGTTGCTACTGGAAGAAGTTTCCAGATACTTTCTTCGGTTTCAAGTCATTATGTCGTCATTAATAAAATATTATTACAACAATAAACCAAATTTAATCAACACCATTAATCGAGTTTAATGGAGATAATTATGGTGATCATTATTACAAAGTCTATAAGAACATGAAGAGTTTTTTGTGCAAAGGACACACATACATTAGAAAATAACACAACTTGCAACATAGCAGTAGCAACCAAGTTCGATTATTTTTCAGACAAGTGAGATAGTCCAGCAATGCACCACCACTGTTAAATAACCAGTGTACCCTGGGAACAGACCGCGAATATGTTTAAGGGAGCCCGGTTCACTTCGATAATTTCGTCTTCGATCACAAATTGCTGCAGGAAGTGTAGGGACCCTGATACTTGCAAGCTTCATGTACGAGAGGCGTTGTAGCGAATACAATTTAAGTTTTCTAACAGTTTTAAGGAGTTTTTTAGTAGTTCTAGCCATAGCTCACAACTTCTGGAGTGTTGAGCGACTTGGAAGCTAGGAAAATTATAATCACTCGTCACAACCTGGCCAGCAGAGGTTTATCATTACAATCTATACTCTTATCTATGTGTGTTTGCTAAGCAATAGAAATGTTACTTGCAAACTAGTGAATGTCTATTTATTGTGCTTTTTTAGTAATCTTGGTTTAACTGAATGTGTTCTATTTCTTGCTCACTTGATTGTGTCGTCTCATCATAATTAATGTAATTAGGATAGTTTTTCAGTTGGTGTGATCAGTGAGAGCTAACCGATGGTGTCATTCCACCATAGTTAGCATAATTACGGAATTTCCCTTTGGTGCGGTTTAGTGTAATTCGTGGTTTGGTTAGCATGAGACTATTAGGGACTGCGTCTATCATGTGGTTTGTCATCTTTCACACTAATATATGAGTTTGCGACTGTGTGATTTTATCTTGAGCTAGGAAAGTGAGTATGTTCTCCACTTCAAATAACATACATATATATTTATTTTGTTTCACATTTGATCTTTGGTAGGTGAGCACGATTTCCCTAAGGAATCAACACACTACTCACCTTATCTAATTTAAGGTAAATAGTTAGATCATTTAAACTTCTATGTTTACCTAGGCATCAATACTGATCACAACCCAACTATCCACATCAAGAATATTTTTTAGTTAGGCCGATTGCCACCATTCGAACCGATTTTCAGGCATCTCCTGTTATGCGGTTGATCACCCTAATTGATTGATTTCTTTATTGGTTTACTTATATATTGCTATTTCAAGACATAAACAATAATTAACTTAGTCATTGTTTCAATTGTCATTAGTTCTTGCTAAACATATAATTGTTTAGCTCCGGCAATAATGGGTTTATTTTGTCTTTTTTTGGTGTAGGATCAATCAATATCTCGAATTGTGTACATTAATGGTACTACACCATCTAATTATTATGAATGTTGTCGATACATGTATTGATGCTGTGACCAAGTCCACTTTGGCCTCCTATGTGTGTACAAGTCAAAAACATGTCACGGGTTGGTACATAAATTAATTAACTTCGTAAATACCTTTTTGACTTATATCTTCGCATTAAATACTATTCATACTTAGGGCTGTTTACGAGCCAAGCCGAACCAAGCAAACCTTTGCTCGTGCTTGGCTCATTTACAAACTAAACCGAGTCAATGAGCTCGTTTAAAACCAAGCCGTAAACCGAGCGAGCATTTTTTCAACGCACATTTTTTCGAGCGAGCGACGAGCCGGAGTTTTTCGAACAACCATAAATTTGGGATGCTTCCTTTAATGTTCTCGATTCCTAGTGATGACTAAGATTCGACCGTCTAAGGATGACACTAAGTCTGAGGTCCGGTTGTCCTAGAATGAGGCTCAGGTTGAGGCCAGAGGGGTGATGAGCATACTATAGAGAACGATTGTCGAGTTGTAGCGTAGGTTGATAGCAAGAGACAATTTATGGCAGACAAGTATTGGGAATAGTAAGTCAAACATGTATTTTAACAACTTAAAGTTTTACAATTAAACTTAGTGTTAAGTTATCACTGGGTTGACCAGGAAAGTAACTATAAATATAATTATATATATGCATATATTTAGTCAAACCCAGTACAGTGGTATATATAAAACTATAGATATAATTGTAATTAGCGTATATATATATATAATTATATATATAATAAATTAATAAAAATTATATCGAGCCGAACCGAGCTGAGCAGACTTTAGCTAATGCTTGGCCTATTTACAAACCGAACCGAGCCGATCGGCTTGTTTACTACAGAGGGGAAAATCGAACTAGCATTTTTCAAGCAAATTCCAAGTAAGCGGCGAGCGCCGAGCGATTAAAACAAAAAGCCGATCCGGCACGTCACAAAAAGCCCAGGACGTCATTTTATGTACTTTGTTTTGATTTGCAAAAAAAAAATGTTAAAAAATCCGGATGAAAGTATTGAACATCACATTGTTGAAAAGTGGCCCAGGGGGCCCTTTTGGGCCCCATGTATCCGTCTCCCGAGCTGGTCTCTACGGTCACTGGACCCTCAGACGAGCCGTCCAAGGGTGATATAACTGCCCCGTCGGGAATTCGGGCGTCACCCAACCCCCCGTGACCTGATCCGACACGTCACAAAAAGCCCGGGACGTAATTTTATGTACTTTGTTTTGATTTGCAAAAAAAAAGTTAAAAAATCCGGATGAAAGTATTGAACATCACTGTGTTGAAAGTCGCCCTTTGGGCCCCATGTATTCGTCTCTCGGGCCGGTCTCTAAGGTCATCGAACCCTCGGACGTGTCGTCCACGGGTGATATTACTGCCCCGTTGGACTAGCAACCTTCATTGTAGGTTGCTAGTTGGATCAGCGACCTTTATTGTAGGTTGCTAGTTAGATCAACGACCTTCATTTGGATCAGAGACCTTCATTATAGGTTGCTAGTTGGATTAGCGACCTTCATTGTAGGTTGCTAGTTGGATCAGGGACCTTCATTGTATGTTGCTAGTTGGATCAACGACCTTCATTTGCTAATTGGATCAGCAACCTTTGCCGTGAACACATACATACATATATATACACATATATATATATATATGTTGTCCGAATTCAACTGTTTTATATACATGGCTACCACACACAATCCTGTTTCATATACATGGCTACAACCACACAATCCTGCTCAACCATGAAAGACATTCTTGGAGGCTATGGTTTTTTAGTGTTTTTGGAGCTATGTTACATCTGCATGAAATTCGGATCAGAAACGTATACAACAGTGTTAACAAAAGGTCCTTAATTATTTGACCGTTCACAACAAATTTTCTTGGGACCAGATTTCCGGTGTTTGATTTTGGATATAATGTGTGTTTAATTAATCGTGTTTGTAGTTAATGGAAAATTATGTTTTATTTCGCAATAATTAGTGTGTGTACACGAACCGAACCGAAATCGGGTATCAACCGGTCGGATGAAGCCCGAATTTCCGACGGGGCAGTAACATGATTCGATACGCGATTAAATGGACATATACTCAAATAAAATCCAAATATTAATATTACATCAAACTCACTTTTTTTTATTAAATATGAAGATTACATTAAAGTGTCTTCCCTACACCGCTGACGACGCGAGTTTAAGTAGCAGATGTAATATCGATTTAAAAGATCAAAGTGAACAACAGTGTGCTTTTTCCAAAGATAAAAGATGTTGCCGCCTGTGTAAATTCCCGAATGATTTCCGTAAGCCGTTGACAACGTCGTAGAAAATAGAAGATAAAAAATAACAGCAGGAATCCGGTCTCGAAAATCTATACGAGAAATACTTAAAATAAAAGGCAAACGAAGTGAACAGATCCCATTCCTATCCATGGCTTCAGAATGCGAAGGACATGTTTGTTATCTCTCCATTAACTGTCCATGACATAGACGTGGGAGGCACGCCACAGGTCCAATATTAATAAATCTCCTAGCAGATGTAACATCGATCCAATGATCACAACAGTTTGTTTTTTTCCGAGAACACCAATTCGAAGTTGTTTTTAATGGATGGCTCGAAGTTGTTCGGTGATGTTGAAGATTTCACAGAAGAAACATCACTTGGTTCCAACCGGGGATTACACCGGTTTTATACGAGAGCACTATCAAATACAGTGAAGTGCTTCTTCATACAGAATCCGAAGGACAGACGGAGTGAAGAGAGCACTTTCCCTAACATGGATTCAGAATCCGAAGGAAAAGTTTGTTATCTCCATGCAGATGTAACATCGATCCAACGAGCACCACTGACGTTGCAGAATCATCTAAAGCTCGAAGCTGCATAATTTTCCCTTCAACAAGACCAGTGGGATGAGCCAAATGGTAGCCAAAGGGACTTTTCTCCGACCTTGGGCACTCCAGCATTAATATATTTGAAATCACTTGATCGACCAGCGTTGCATTCTACACGTGTTACTCCACGTGCAAATGTAACATCGATCCAAGTGATTTCATGCAGATGTAGCACCGATCCAACAACACTAAAAAACCATAGCCTCCATACAACATTTTTGAAAGTTGTCGAACGCCACCATTTCTTCTTCTTCTTCTTCTTCTTCTTCATATACCAGGTACGAGAACACGTTGTATACAAAACAATCAAAAAGCATTCTACTAGGATGTATATTTAGAGCTTGTATGGGAAAATTATCTAGGTGTAAGGTGCAAGTCGATCGATATATGTTACTAATATATATATATATATATATATATATATATTATATATATATATATATATAGGGGAAGGATTAAGGGGAAACCCCATCTTCATGAAAAACTCCTTAAACCCTATGGTGACCATTGATCAAGTTTGATCAATGGTCCATGATTAATTTCAATTTAATAATCAAAAGCAAGTGGGCCACTATAATATAAAAATAGAATTAAGGGCAATATGGTAATCTTACTAAAGCAAGTGGGCCACTTACATTTTCTGAATCCTAGGTTTAAAAAGCTTGATTTGACCCTTGTCAAGTCACCTCTCTCCTACTTTCCAGCACCAATATTAACGTACGTTAGTGTTGTGATAAAAAATTCTGACCTCGTGTGAGACATTGCTAACATGTGTTAACAGGCATATACTAAAAAGTACAAAAATAAAAGAACGCATAAATTGTATATTTATTTAATAAATGATAAAAACGATCATTACAATCAATACTAAAAATGTATCAAAAAAGTTTTCATACATACATAATTATTTGTGAAATGATAAAAAACTATCATAAAATAAAAAAGATCTAGCTATGCTTCATTCGTGATACCCATCTTCATCTTTAACACGAAACATCTCTTCACCTACAAAAAAAGATAACACATGTTAGTTGGATTCTCCGAAACATATAACGAGACCTCACTAACATGTGTAGTGTAATTCTAAAACATATGTTGTACTGAATTAACGTATGTCATATGAACCCTAACACACGTTAGTTGGGCATATACTACGTATTTCATATGAACCCTAACATCTGTTAGTTAGGTATGTACTAGCATGTGTTAGCATCACTAACATGTGTATAAGCAACACTATATATGCAGTGCCAAGTATATCATACCAATTTTACAACTATGTTAATACAACTACTCAAATACGATTAATATGGTTTGAAATCCAACAATACATCAGTAGCATGTGTTAGCATATTCTAAAACATATGTTATGTTTTTACTGAAACTAATGTATGTCATATGGACCCTAACACCTGCTAGTTGGGCATATACTAGCATGTGTTAGTATCACTAACGTTTGTGAGCATACAAGACTCGGACCGCAAAAAATAGACATGCACCCTAGACGAGTTCATAACACTTTCACATGCCAAAACAATATTAACCTCATGTCCCCAATCCAATAACAATCTAACATAAACAAAGTAACGTGTATACACATCACTAACGTGTGTGAGCATACAAGACTCGTATCGCAAAAAATAGACATGCACCCTAAACGAGTTCATGACAATTTCACTTGCAAAAAAGTTCATAACATATACTAGCATGTGTTAGCATCACTAACGGGTACCTACTCGTGAAAACCAACACTGGAACAGATACACATGTTAGTCGGAATCCATATACCAATCCAAATCCATATACCAAAAAATTATCCTCATATTCATGAAATATATAATATGATAAAAGACATTAGTAGCATGTGTTAGCATATTCTAAAACATATGTTTTACTGAAAATAGCGTATGTCATATGGACCCTAACAACTGTTAGTTGGGTATATACTAGCATGTGTTAGCATCACTAACGTGTGTGAGCATCACTAACTGTTAGTTGGGTATATACTAGCATGTGTTAGTTGGGTATATACTAGCATGTGAAAACCAACACTATAACAGATACATATGTTAGTTGGGATCCTCAAACACATAATGGGCATGACTAATATGTGTTAGCATATAGTAACATAAAAAGATTACACATTTATTCATCAATTACATCACTTACCACAAACCACATCACCAACGCCGCCTTGTTCAAATAGCCTACTCGTGAAAACCGACACTGGAACAGATAACATGTGTTAGCATATACTAACATAAAAAAAACTACAAAAATATTCATCAATCACATGTGATCTTTCAACCTCATGTCCTCAATCTAATAAAAATCTAACATAAACAAAATAATAATAAAAAAAAAAAAAAAAAAACGTTAACATAAGTTTTTTTTTCATTCAAGCATTTGATCAAACACTTGGTATGCAACAAAAACTATCCCCAAAAACTAAAACTTAAACATGAGATTTGAACAAAAAAAATTCGTAGTATATGATTTCATCATAATCATAATCATCATCAAGTAAGTTGAAGAAAGATCCCATCTTTTGGTTATTGCCATTTAATTTAATTTAATTCTTGGTTGGTTCTAGGTTTCCCATATTAGATAGATCTTAATTACTTGAATAAAATGGCAGCAGCAGAAGAAGAGGTACGTAATGTTTTGTTTTTCTAATAAAATTAATGGATTTCTTGCTTCCAGTGCGTGCAATGTTGAAGTGTGTTGTGTTTTTATTATTTTTTGATTCAATCGATTTAAATAACAATAATAAAATAAAATAAAAAAGATGAGGAAGCTCATTAGCAGGGCACTCAAAACTTAAACATGAGATTTGAACAAAAAAAAAATAAAATAAAAAAGAAAACAACGTCACCACCATCTAACTACTTCCACCCAGATCTAGATCCAAAATGCCACTTCGACCCAGATCCAGATCCAAAATAATAGTGCAAATGCTATAAAATCAAAAGAATGAGCTTTAAAAAACAAAACACATACCTAAAAATTTGAGATTACTTGCAGATCTAGGAGAAGAGCTTGAAGCCTTTAAAACCCCCTTTAATTCTGACGGGTCATGGTGGTGGTGGTGGTTTCATTGGAGGAAGAGACGGGGTGTGGTGGTGGTTTCGGTGGAGGAGACTGGTCATGGTGGTGGTTGTTGTGGTGGTGGTGGTGGTTCTAGAGAGAGATAGAGAGAGGGTAGAGAGAGGATCAAATATCTGATTTTGAATTTGAAACATAAATGGAGAGAGAGGTGTGAAACAATATATATATATATGGAGAGAGAGGATGGGATAATGGAAATGTCTATTGTGCCCTTTTGAATATTATATAATATCATAATATCATGGGTGATGTGGCACAACATGGGCCAAGTAATGGGTTTCTTAGAGTTTTTCATCTAAAGAGAGTTTCTTCCCTATACTCCCCTATATAGATATATTTGTGTTGTGTGAAAATTTGCTCCAAAGTCCAAACTCATTTATTAAAGGCACCTTAATTTAGATTCAAGCTCAAATTCTAACATGTTTAAACACCACTCATTTACAAATTACAACCACAATTATATAATAAGAAAATAAGTGAGAAAAAAAAGTTCGAAATTCAAAAAACAACATATCTATCAATCAGTTTTGGTTGCGTGACTCATACATTTTTTGCAAGGCTTAGCATGATTTAATAATAGATTGGCATCTTTACAAACTTTCATTGTCAATTATTTGTCTCATAAGCCACTATTTGTCACATCTTACGTAACCTTTAATTGTTCTCTATTTAAAAAAAAAAAAAACACCACACCACCACCACACGCCAATTATAACATTTCTCTTAGAAACACAAACAGAACACACTCCCTAAAACATGACTGGCAATCGGAGTTACTTCACTTACAAAGATGTTATACCGTTCGCCGCCATGGTCACCATGGAGTGCACCAACGTTGGACTCAACACCTTGTACAAAGCCGCTACTCTCCGAGGAATGAGTTACCATGTTTTTGTCGTATATTCCTATGGCGTTGCCGCCTTTCTCCTTCTTCCGGCACCCTTCTTGTCCAACAGGTATTATTCACACTCCTCTATCAGGACACGTTTTGCCTGGTGAGCAGTGAAAACAAAACCGAGAGTTTTTTGGATGGGCAAACCCATCGAGGGCAAAACAGACAGTATATGGACAACCCAACGAGGCAGAACATGGTTTACTAATACATTCAATCTGACATATGTAATTTTTTATATGACGAAAAACAGGTCGCGGGTGCTTCCGCCAGTGAATATCTCGATCGTGAGCAAAATCGGGCTTCTAGGAATCATCGGGTAATGTTTTTTTTGTTGAAATGTTTGATATGAGACTAAATTTATACTAGTCGATTAATGATTAATATGGATTATGGTGATCAGGTGTACGTCACAGATTATGGGGTATACAGGAATTATTTACAGTTCGCCAACACTAGCTTCGGCAATTAGCAATCTTGTTCCTGCTTTTACCTTCATCTTTGCAGTCATTTTCAGGTTCCATTCCTACTAAAAACATAGAAAACACCGTCACTAGAACCAAAGTTTTTTTTGACAAATTTTAACCACGGCGGAAAAACCAATTATGAAAAAAAAAATTTTTTTTTTGAAATCATGAATCTCAAGCATAGTAACAAGTAGATTATTATTTGTTTTTTTTTATGTTTTTTATGTTAAATTTATTTTTTATTAATTAATTGTTAGTTATTTTTAAACATATTTTGTTGTTTTCTTATAACTTTAATTACAATGTTTCATATAATTTCGAGAATGCAATGTAATACAATTCAATAAATCGTAGCAAACGAAAGTTTGAATTTTCATGGAAACTAAGGGGCTGTTTGTTTGGTTGATTAAGTGCTGAATCATTAAGATGTTTTGAATGATAAAGTTCTGAATCATTAAGTTGGACCTCTTAATGGTTAATTTTTGTCCCACATTGGTTGGTGAGCCTCATTAAGGTTCAGCCTAGTTCAGTGTTTAATGGTTCATCTATATCCCAAGTTTTAATGGTTCAGCTTTAACCATTCTATTCAGAAGCTGAAACAAACGCACTGAATGCTGAACCATTCAACGCTAAATGGTTCAGAGCCTCATTAAAAGGCTTACCAAACAACCCTAACTGTATCAAGTTGAAATTGATAAATTAATTAAATATACATGTGTTATTTGAACAAATTTATAAAAATCCGACGAAATTGAGACTCAGGCAGGTAATTTGGGTCTTAAATCAGGGCAAACCTTCTATGATTGTTTGTCACAACGTCCTTTCTAATTTATGTCATGTCATTTTTTTGTTTAAAGTTAGTGGGGGCCCACAACTCTAGACAAATTAAAAGTTATGCGTGTGTGACATGTTCCTAGACCACTTGCTTTTACAAAATTGCTTGGTCCAAATATATTTATATCAAAATTATTGCAACTTTAAGTAAACATGTCTTAGTCAAAAAAAAAAAAAAAAAAAAAAAAAAACCCAAAAATTGGACTAATTAAAAACTATGTGGATCATTTTTTTTATTCTTTTTATGTCAAGATATTGGTTATCTAGTGTCCAATGTGTGTGTCCCTTTTGTGTATTGATGGGTTTACATATCATGATCCACTTTTTTTTTCTTTTTTTTTTTAATGGTAGGATGGAGACACTCTCTTTTTCGAAAAAAAGTTGTCGTGCAAAGTTATTGGGCACAATTGTATCGGTGACAGGTGCATTTGTTGTGACACTTTATAAAGGGCCCATGATTATTTGGGGTCAGTGGTCTTCCTCTTCTAATGCACCATCGGTTACTCTTGGTACTTCACAGCCCAATTGGGCTCTTGGTGGGCTCTTTCTAACCTCAGAGTACATCTTGGTCCCCTTGTGGTACATAGTCCAGGTAAGATTTTATAAACTTTTAGGACGAGATTGGGCCAGGTTTACGACGAGTTTGGGTGATATCTAGTGGCGGGTCCAGGAGGTTCCTGCCTCGGTTTGGAAAAAAAAATTGAAATATTAGTTAAAATCTACGAGAGGAACCCCCTGGAAATCATTCATGGATTCGCCACTGGTGATATCAGTCTTATACTTAATTGTTTCATACCCGTTATTCATTATGATCTTATGTGGTTAAAATCACAACTCATAATTCTTGTTACTTGAAACTTGATCTTATACTTAACTTGAAAATGGAAACATTTTAAATATCAACTACACTTCTAACAAGTGTATTTTTTTTTAATTATAAGTTTCTAACACATTAAAAATATTGTCTACTCTATTGTTTTTACATTATAAAATATGTTACGTTTTGATGTGCATGGGTCAGTTTAAGTTAATCGGGCGGGTAATACCTAAAACCATACCATTCCAAAACTCATGAACATTTTTATAATTAATTTCATACTCAGTCGTGTATACTTGTATACGTGTCTTATTGCTGGTCCTAAATGTTTCGGGTTTGGGTTTGGGTTTTTCTACCATGCCTAAATAGGAATGAGCATTTCACGTCTCTAGAATAATCTCAGGTTGGCTCGTTTGTGCATCTTGGTTGTAAATAAGTCGATTAAAATTTGAAATATAACGCGCAGACACAAATCATGAAGGAGTATCCAGCAGAGTTAACAGTGGTGTTCTTTTACAACTTAATAGTCAGCCTTTTGGCTGCAATTGTGGGTGCTTTTACTGAACCAGATTCAACTGCTTGGCGGATCAAGCCTGATATAGCCTTAGTCTCAATTGTGTGTTCGGTGAGTACCCAAATGAAGTAGTTTTGTCAGCTATATAGTGCTGTCTAAACATGGTTTGTTAAGTCATGCAGGGTGTGCTTGGTTCAGGCTTGAACAACAGTGTCCACACGTGGGCATTGCGCATAAAAGGGCCATTATTTGTGGCCATGTTTAAACCATTATCGATTGCTATAGCGGTTGCCATGGGTGTTATGTTCCTTGGGGATGATCTCTATCTTGGAAGGTATTATAAACTTTTGGTCATTTAACTAGTCATTAAACTTAATGTGGATTGACTTGGTGTTTATACATTCAGTGTGATTGGAGCGACAATAATATCGATTGGGTTCTATACTGTGATGTGGGGCAAAGCAAAAGAGGCTGCGATAAACGATGAAGTTTTGAATTCGGATTCTTCTTCGATGCCAAGAGCGCCATTGTTGCAGTATTACAAGAATGAGGATGATATGGACGTGGAGAGAAAATGAAATAAATCTCTATGTTACTGATGTATCATCATCATCATCATATGTAATATAATGTTTAGGTTGAATGGTACCATTGTAAATATGATAATGATGATTTAGAAGCTACATGCCTACATGTTTGGATACCTTATTCCATTTGTTGAAAAACAATTAAGTGTAAAAATTTTGATGGAAAAATGTTGGATTTTTTTTGTGGTAATATGTTGTTTTTTCAATTTTTAGCCCAAACTGGTTAGGTTTCGGTTAAAGATGGATAAAACCGGTTTTTAACCAATGTAGGAATTTCCAAACCGTTATCAAAATGCAGGTTTGGTTTGAAAGCGGGACTACTTTAACCAAATTGGTTTTGATTCGGGATAAAAAAAGTCCCGGTTTGTGACTAAAAGCACTTCTGACCAAAATCACTTTCATTAAACACCCTCTGAGTTGCTCCTTTATTTCCTTGGCTAGGTAGGTCGTTGGTCGCTGCATTGGGCCAGTCCAGGTTTTATGATCCCCCAAGTCCACATGACCCCAACCACTTGTGTTTTTAAGAAGCTCACCTAATTTTTTAAAGCTTTATATAACTTTTTACAAAAATAATTTGCATAACTACTACTTATTACAAAATATATAAACATTTTCATTAATGTTATATATGTTGTGGATGGTGGTTGTGTTGGGATAAACGTTTCCACTAGGCCAAAGACCCTTTGTGACAAGATTGGTGTTACTTCCAAAATCCTCAAAATAGATTAGTCACACTAAGGGGCTTTTTAGTAGCCTCTTAATCAGCCTCTTAACCATTCAGGTCTGAATAATTCAACATTCAGACTGTTTGTTTCAGCATCTGAATTGAATGATTAAGTGCTGAACCATTAAGCTAATAAGGGATGCTGAATGATTCAGCTCTTAACCATTCAGAGTCTCTTAACCATTCAGACCATCTTAATGATTCAGCACTTTAACCAACCAAACATCCCCTTGACTTTCCTAAGAATAATGCCAACGGAAGTTCTCTAGAATTTAATGCCACCATTTATCGATAGGAGCTGCTTCTTCATAGCTGCATTTAGTTGATGTTTCTCATCATGTTGTCCTGGTACTAGCTTTGTGGGTGTGCACCCGCAGGCTTAAGCCATTGCTCCTATAAAGGTTTTTGTATCATGTTTCTAAAACTGTTCAGGAAGATCCTTGTGCTGACAAAATCTTAACGGCCGTTGATGTTGTCAGGTTACACGTTTTTAATGTTTGTTATCACCCGACACCAAATGTGTTGCCCGTAACCAAGCAGCAAGAACTAGAAGTTAGTTTCTCAAACGTAAAAACCAAGTCCGTATAATATTATACGTCAAATTTAAGAATATATTTTTAAGCAATTATAAAGTTACTTAGCATTCTAATGACCGAATTGCCACTCTTTCCAAAACATTACACTCTAGCAGAAGTAGAACAGGTCTAGCCATTAGAACCAAACAGGCCTTTGTGCCTTACCTAGACACAGACCCAGCCATTGCCGACAAATCAGAACCGAAGAAAGAACTTATAGTTATGAGTCCCTTTGGCATCATAGTTACAATCCGATCGGACCAGTGGTTTTGAGTGAACAAATGTTACTTGACAGAAATAGAATAAAATTAATAAACTAAACCCAGAAGCGGAACTCTACATACATGGGTTGAAACCAATTCCCAGGTTTTGTTTCAGGTGGGCAAATGCTTTTCCAGCAAGTTAAAACACCAACACAGACCACACGCTGTTAAAACTATCTCAAGCAACAACTCCACCCTATGCATGCATTACAACCATCAACGTTTGTCATAAACAAGACTGGTTGCAGGAAACCCACACACTTCGCTCAGTAAAACCTCTGAGGGGGAGTTCCAGACAGATCGGGATTTCCTGCAAAAACCATATTAAACAGGTCAA
Organism: Ambrosia x helenae; assembly: GCA_030844895.1. Lineage (NCBI taxonomy): Eukaryota > Viridiplantae > Streptophyta > Magnoliopsida > Asterales > Asteraceae > Ambrosia > Ambrosia x helenae. The sequence continues at coordinate 5,259 of JAUTDX010001410.1, read as the reverse complement.
AAAAGAAACCAAAGCAATCAACCTGCAAAACAAATAGACAGAAAAAGACTCACCTGGCGTTGCAAGAACGCCTTTCCTACTGCCGATGTGGATGTTTGTAGTTAATTCTATTATCACCGTCCCAACTGCCATCCGGCTCTTTCCTCTTTGTTGCACTGCCACCACCTGCCGCCATCTGATGAAACATCCTTAATTGCTCGTCACCACCACCAAGAGGTAACTGCCTCAAAGTGGTTGCCAGCTTATCATCTCCAGGACCTGCATTTAGATCTAGACCTTGGCTTCCCCACTTCCTACCATCAGGACCAACATTACCCGAACCGCCAGGTAGACCCATATAGTAAGGCCTGTAAGGCATGGACACACACACCGTTAGGTCCCACTGAAGGAATGGCTGGAAACAAAGCGGCCCGCCACTGGATGACGAAGAATCAACATAAGCATTTGAAACCGAAGAAAACGTGTTTGAAATCGAAGGAAACGAGAAATTGGTCTCAAAGGGGAAAGCTGAATACTGATATGCCGTAGAAGGAAAAGCAACTGCTGGAGATGATGATAAAACAGGGCCCCTGAACATTTCAGGATTAAGTGATGTGCTAGAAGTCACTGGTGTCAGCATTCTTTGAGATGGAATTGTAATTGCTGAGTAGGAGTTGTTTGGTGGAAACCAAGTTGAAAAGTTCCCCATATCCATATTATTCATTCTGACATTAGGCACACTAGATATAAACTGCATACCGTTTTTGGAAAAAGTTGCCGATTCACCACCAACTTCTTCCATACCCGGCCCGTTCAGGTCAAAGTCCCTTGAAGAATTTAGCCCGCCAGGTAGTGCCGACCTGGAAGGTCTACTGCTGGTACTGACAGACAAATGGGCAGCCTCAGGGCTCTCTTCACATGCATTCAAATCAAGATCCAGTCCTGACGAACCATTGGGTTGATTGGCATCTTCAACTCCAACATTCAAGTCAAAGTCAAAAAGAGCACGGGCTGGTTTACTGGTACGACTATCCAGCACTGGAACATCTACCTTTCGTGGTTCTGCTGGACGGAAATGCGCTGGTGGCAGCAGACCCTTTCCACCCAAGCTCAGGCTTACCTCTTGAAAGGCTCTCAGAAGGGTAAAATGGTCCTTTTGCAGCAGCAGCTACCGTAATCAAACCAGACCAGCTTTTATTATTAGAAGGTAGCGGGTTGGGTGCATGAATAGCAGCCTTTTCAACATCACATTGTATCCCATCATCACTAGGAAGAACTTCATTCAGATCAAAGTCCAACTTTACTGTACGATCTCCAGCGCAGTTGGCCTCTGTTACATCAGTAGCCTTTCCACACGTTCTTACTTCTTGCATTGCAACCACAGGGCTTTATTGTCTTTTTCCATATTTCCATATGCACGTTCACTAACAGATGGCCCGGAGCCCATATTTTCATGAGCCTTCTTGTCATCAGTCTCTTCATACTTTGGTTTTAAATCAATATCACCACAAGATGTGGCCACAGGCTGATCAGTTAACCGTTTGTGAACCCATTTCTTATCATCCTCATGCATATCTGAAGATGACAAAGAAGCCGTTTCTTCATTGATCTGGGAGGTCTCAAGTTTTACACTTGCAGCAGCTGCATCTAGTGGACCTACACTATTTCTAATCGGTTTATCATCACGACACTTGTCTTCTTCTAATGCACTTCTGCTGTTAGGTTTCATATTTGTAGCATCTTCCATCATATTCACAGACCCTGTATTATTAGTATCCCCACCTACAGAACCAATCTGCTTCACTAAGACATCACCATTAGCCACGTTGATATTATTACCTTCGCTGTTACCTTCAGGTACATGTGAGCTACAATCAGGGGAACATGCTGGTGACAGATCAGATCTCGACATTTCACCAGCAGCTACGCTGGCAAGAAGATTTATTCCACCAACATCACCTATCGACGGAGGCACGCTAGCTTCCGAGAACTTCGCACAGCTCTCCACCAATGCATTAATAGAACTATAAGAAGGCTCGTATAGCTTACCTGGTTGTGGTGTGACCCCTGATGATGATCCAGACGCATCTTTCTTACCATGTTCTTCATCAGGTAGAATCGGTCCTCTCTTCCGCGAGACAAATCATTACCTGTGTTTGGATTTGGTACATTGTTGCCTTGTAAGGAATCGATTTTTCCACTTATTTTTTGCTCTTGTTTCTTGGAAGGTGCCGAAAGTGAGCCCTTGCCAGATATTGTGTGAGGAGTCTTCAGCTGATTCCAAACTGCCAGTTTGTGTGGGACTTCGACCCGTGTTTGGCAACCTCACAATGAGACTCGAGCTGTTTCCATTATCTACGAGCGACGCATCAGGTACTCTTTCTGTTGAATGTCTAGTTGGTGATCCCTTTTCAGATGCAAAACTCCTACTCAAATAACCTGTTTTTCCAGCTTCCTTTTGAGCTCCTGGGATTGTAGCTCCATGAAAACCGTTGCCTGAGTTTTTACTATGAAGATCACTACTGGAGACCTTGCTTACACTTGAAGTCCCAGCCTTCCCATGATCACTAGAACAAGATTGACTGTTATTTGGAGATTGACTTGTACTTCTTCCCTCTTTAGCTGATGACGGGGACAATTTTGTGGACCCAGGAGATGTTGGTGATTTCGCGATAGCATCACCTGAGCTTTGTTTTGTTGTGGAGCTTTTTATGGAGAAGGTTGTGAAGCAGAACTCTTGGGACCCACCTCAGAAGAACTGCCTCCTACACGTCTAGCACCACCAATATGAGAAACTTCTGAAATCATTTGCTTGTTTGGCAAAGAACCACCTCGAATTGTATTAGACTTTGTTTCAATAATATTCATTTCAGCTTCTACACGCCTCTTCCATGTGCTGACTAGACTCATGGCTTTCTTCTGAATTTCAGAATTCTTATGGCTTCGGAGGTGATTCACTGACTTCCCAACATTACACGTCTGTAAAGCATGAAGATTAACGGGCAAACTTATCAAGTGCACACAGTAAAGAAAAAAGAAATTCCTCAATAGACTTATCATTCTCTTTAGGACTACCATCACCAATCTTCCCCTTGTGGATTTCTTGAAGCCATTCATCTAAAACTTGCAAGCCTTTTTGATGAACAAATTGACCTAAACAATCGAATTTGTCAGTAGCCGATATTACATCAACAAGCATTGTTCTGCAAGTCAAGTCTAGTTTCTTCTCAGTTTTTATCGGGTCGCATGAGCTGTACTAGTTTTTCAACTCCAACAAAATCTACCAATCCTCCTTTATCAGTAATTTTGGCAATTTCGGTTTTCAATATTTGTTCTGGTCTAACTTGACCAGAATCCGCATCATCAACTTTAGATGAACGATCACGTTCGTGGATTCTGAATTGTGAACACCATGCTCTCTCTTCTTACTCTTTGCATGTGATGAAACATTTTGTACATTATCTGAGCTAGCTTTTAGTTGGGCTGGCCCATTTGACCATTCAAGGGTTTTGGAGACCGACCTCCAGCCTGCACTGCTCCATGCATTTCTGTCAACGTCTTATCTAATGACTGCCCCTACTTTGCCTTGTAGTTCCTGTGTCAAAAATTACTACTTATACAATCAAAATAAATTTTAACAAAAAGTGAGATAAAACTAGAAGAAAAAAAAAACTGAACAAATATGCTTACTTATTATTAGTTCTTCTCAGTTAACCCACCATCAACTTCCACTCACACAATAATACAAGCATCTGCACACAAATGAGAAAACTTATGAAAAAAATGTGACTTCACACGAACAGGATCATGATGCAACATGTATATCATCCTGGTGAAAAGAGTAAAAAACCTGTTTGTTGCCTCTTTCAGTTAAGCGCCTTCTTTAAACTTTATTTCTACTACGGATCATTAAAGCCAAGCCAGACTTAAATTATTCTCCTTTCCTAATTTTTAATTACGAATTCTTACAACAAACTAAAGGGACTTGCAGGGTGGCTTAAACAGCGCCCAGTCACCAACACTTATTTTAGGAACAACCTGCAAGAGATAAATCATATTAAACAAACCAGTGGAACTTATGTTACCTCAACCGAAAGAACAAAAACTGATTAAAATAGATGATCAGTAAACATCATCAATAGCAAATATAGCCAATATATAGTCGACAAAGATAAAGTCAGATACTGAAAAAATTTTCAATAAACAACACATATAGAAAAAACATCACGATTTCAGAAAGCCTTTAAAATAACATCTACACAACATATGGCTTAAATAATAGATACCGAGATCAACCGTACAACCAGAAAAGGAATCTAATTTTAAACCGATAGACACACACACATATTATGCAAAATGTGAAAAGCGATTTACAAAGAAAGCATATCGCGACTAATAACGGTTCCACCTAACTTAGCAAAATCAATAGTAGTCAAATAAAGGCACCGTTAAAAACCATCCCTAACTAAAGCAGTGTCTGATCGAAAGAACTAATAAAGTTCAAAAACAACCACAAAATTCAATATTATATATTCACCTAACTATCAAAACTAAAAAAAAACAGATAAAAAAAATGAAGAAAATGAAACAAAATACATACAATTATGGATATATATGTGAATTGGAGGGAGCAGCCACATGAGACCAAGCATAACAGCTGTCGTCCATCAAAATAATAATAAAAAACCTTGAATCATGGATTAGAGTAGCGAAATATCCGATCCCCTTTTATTACAAAGACTAAACCCTAGGTAGATGAAAGGATTGATCAATGAATATATTATATAGATAGGTATATAACCAGGTCAAGGGTTCGAGATCAGGTATGGAGGAACAGAGAGGTTTATGTATGTAAACCTAATTGACGGGATTATTATTATTATTATTAATGATAATAATAATAGAGGGGTGTGGATTTGGAATTTGGCTTTTATGTGTGTAGGGAAACGACGTCGTAAGGGAGGATTGGGGTAAGGGTGTGGATAGATAGATCTGTGTGTGAGAGATTTGTTGGCGGAATTGGAGGTGCCGGACAGAGAGAGAGAGAGAGATTGAAGTGCGAGAGAAAGGGAAAGATGAAAATCGAAGAGAGAGAAAGAGAGAGACGGTGGGTTTGTACTTGCTACGTGAAACGGCGAAGGGGATGGGATGGTCCACCTCCTCACGACCTCGAAACAAAGTTATTAAAATTACGAAAATATTGTTATAGTTAATACCGAGTACAAACTTTCGTTTATTCAACTCGTATAACACACGTGAAGTCGTAACCTAGTAATTACA
>JAUTDX010001409.1:0-88031 GCA_030844895.1 Ambrosia x helenae | reverse complement strand
GGCGGAAAAAGATCACACACTTGAGGTTTACACCAGATAAATTAGTGTATTTGAAAGTTCGAACATATGAAGATGAAGTTTAGAGCGTGATCCTCTCTAATTTGGTATGGAATGAAGACATATACTAAAGTTTCTTTGTTGATGTGATTTTTTTTGTAAAACTCATAAGTTTTTCTTTCTTCATAAGATGAACATTCATGATCAACATATAAATCTATAATCACACTAAAAATAACATCCATGTCCATCAATCATGCTATGATCAAGAATGAAGTTTATTAGTAAATAGTAATAAAAGTAGGTGTAGACCCTCGCGCATTGTAGCGGGGGCAACCTAATAATCGTGTTTTATATACGCGTGCTAAATCGAATCGTTCCCGGTTTGATAATGTGGATGTGACATGGTCCGTATACACTACAATAAAACTTAATTTAAAGTTGCACTGTCGAATCGAAGCATATTACATTTGACCCGATAGTTCCAAACAAAATTTACTTAAAAAAATAACAAACATAACAAATTAGTTTCAGTTATCTTTACAAATCGTAAAATCGGCCATGAATATCAACATCTTTATTAAAGTCAGACTGATCTCTGTAGATAAAAGCCGACACTAATCATCATATCCCTTGATCTCAACATCAATTCAACAGATGAATTCTATACAGGTATTATACGATAAACAAATTAATACACTACGATTAGTACGGGCCACCAACCTAAAACAGAATGTAAAGCTAACTTAGAATGAAAATACCTGATTAATGAAATAAGTGCAAAAATAATGGGCCAGAGAACATATTCCATTCCAAAATGAATAAGTTAGCACGAAATTATATGAACATCAATAGTTGTAAAAAACAAAATGAAATTTAAAAATAAGAACTTTAGTGATGAAAAACCTCAGAACAGGCTTACACTTATAAGTGTATCCTTGACATTGTGAATCTCTGCCTTCAAAAGAACCAATAGACTTGAGTTGTAAACTAATGCTGCAGCTGCACTTGAAGTAGAAAATAGCCTTACTACAAACGATAGTAACCGAACTCGTCCCTGAAACAAAATTTATAAACTTAGTATCAAAATATTTGTCTTTTAGCCTAACCAGTGTCCAAAATGACCATTAATTCTCACATTATATACTTATGAAAAGATCAGATTTGGTTGAAGAAAAAAAAACAAAAATTTATAAAACACAATACCTATAGCTTTACACATGATAAAACCCCCAAAAAAAGAAATCAAATACCAGATTTGGTTGCCTGGTGTTGCATTATCAACAATAATGCTAACATGGTTCAATACCCTTCCTTTCATGTGGTTATTGTCTAAAAAAATTGTCCTCAAACCTGATTGCCTATTAATGTAAAGGCAACATTTCTCCAGCCTCACTTGCTAAAAAAGCCAACATTTTCCTACCTCATTTGCTTAACAAAGCCAACATTTTCCACCAACATATATGACCCGTTTACCCAATCGGGCCTGCATCTGAACGACACAAAACTCCAGCCATAGAAAACCCAATATGAGATTTAGTTCAAGAGAATTAAGGGTCAGATATGTACTCTTAAGATCCGACAAAGGGGTCAGACACCGCCATGGCTGCAACATCGGTTGCACATCGGGAGAATAAACCTCCCTCATGCCATCCAGGTTGCCCCGCCAAGAAACGGGTCAGATCTCACCCTAGGCTGGATTATTATGTTCGGGAAATAACCTATACCGAAACCTAAATCATCGCTGTCCCCAAAAACCATCTTTCAACATCATAAGTTCCAATAACTCACACACACATCACACACGAATATATAATATATATATACACACACACACACATACACCAACACTTTACAAAGAGGGACAAACACCACCGCCCCACGACCGCCGCGACACCGACGACGGCAAAAGCCTACATAAAGAAAACACAATCACCTAATTAATCATTAACCACCACAACAAAGAAGAAGAAACAACAAAAGAGACCCTAAAAATAACAAAAATAGAGTAATCACACGAAAGGAAAAAATAATCTAGAACATGCAAGAAGCTATTGTTGTCTACGACTCACCAAACCAACTCCATCGACTGTCGTCCTCTAATTAAGCTACAAATCTACATGTATATCGAAGAACAAACCCAAACATTTATCTAAAGCACCACGTTTAGGTATTTAAAATAACACCTGCAGATCCGTGATAGGAAGATGAATGACGGTAAGATGACCGAGGGCGATGAGACGACGGCAGAAAAGAGCAGCGGTGTCACAATGAGTTGAGGGATTGGTGGTTGAGGTTGCAATAGAGAGAGGCGAGAGGTTGCAGTAGAGGAAAATGACATGGAGTACACACAGCACATGGGTTTGTCATAAACAACCAGTACAACTCCCAATACACCCCTTACAACCCAACAATGCATAAAACACCAATCATGCACAATGTACAACATGGCATTGCATAAATGGCTTTGCTAATAAGAATATCTTAAATAGACATTTATGATATCATGAAACATCATTAAGAAATTCAAATATGTTTAAATTTGAAGAGATTGAACAGTTCTTTTCATTTCGTGCCATCGTATCATTAGACCTCACTTCCCTCTTCTTATCCAATTTCTTGAAACAATTTTTTCCCTTATTTTACGTTAAAATTATTTTCCATGGAAATTAATTCGCATTGACTTATTTCTTTGTAAGATATTGCATGTAGGGATGAGCTCAGGACGGTATCTGTACTAACCGATACTGATCCTAAAAAAAACCGATACCAAAAACTCTCAAACCCCAATACCGATACCGAACACATACGGTACAGTACCGGTATGGTATCGGTATTTTACCTTAAAATACCGATACCATACCGATCCCGTACCGATACCGATAATACCGAAACCGAAAACCTCTAAATGTGGGTACCTATACCGAACACACTCTTAAAATTAATTTATAAAGTGATAAATACTTCTAAATAATTTAAACGGATATATAGACGAAATATGAATCTCAAATCTCAAAGTGTTATTATCTTCTTAACACTTTTGTCATCTATCTAAAATCATCACAACAATATTCTTTTGCATTATGTGTTGAGGTACTCCCTCAATAGAAGTCCATGCACTCATAAGTACAAGTTCATATTTTCAATGTGCAACTTTTAAATTTGAACAATCACAAATTTGCTTTGAACAACACCAACTTGTTACGAAGACTACATATAGGTAATAAAGCTTGAATAGTTAATCTTATTCACAATAGCACCAAGTTATTCTTCCCTATATAGTATCCTCAAGAATGTTACTGTGGTTCAACATATGCTACATGTAACGAGAGTAATGAACCGTTTGAATTATCAAAACCATGTAAAACTTTATTTTAAAAACCCATCTAAAACATTTCATTAGTTTTGCAGTATATTATCTTAAGTTATTTACAATAAGATGTGGTTCAAATTATTCGTGTCAAAGACAACGGCTTGAATTGAGTTATTCACATAAAAATATATTTATATTTTTTTTTTTGGATTTCTATAGGTTTTGTGTACTATAATGTATAAATAGAGCATCTTTACAATTTTTTAGTAATATAATTTTAATATCATTGTGACAATACTACAATCTTAAAACAAATTTCACGCCCCACTTAGATAACGCTCCTGTATTCTAAAGAACAACAACCCAAACCGTATGTACCGTCCGTAAAGACCACACCTCCGAGGTTACACCGGATAAATTAGTGCATTAGACAATTTAAAAATTAAAGATTAAGTTTAGATAGTGCTCATCTCTTTCTAATTTAGTGTGAAATGAAGATATATATTAAGTTTCTTCGTTGGTGTATTTTTTAGTTAAACTCATAAGTTTTCTCTCTTTGTAAGATAAACCTTCATGTTCATCATATAATCACATAAATCATAACATCTATGTTCATCAATTATACAATAATCAAAATTAAGAAACATACTAAATAATAATAAAATGGACTTTCATGATCTTATGAAACATCCTTAAGAGATTCTATGAACCTTACAATTTATTGAAACCAAGATGATAGTCATTGATGTGCCGATAATTTAATATGTTTTACATATGTAATAATCCTACTTTTTGCACATTTTATTATGCTTTTATCTTTATAAAATATATCTAAAACATTTCTGTGAGATAAATGCAGGTTCTTGGAAGCAAAAAGCAAAAAGGAAAAGAAAAGGCACGTTTTGAGTGGAGAACAAGCTTCTAGGGGGCAAAAGAGTACATGGTACAATAACCTAGTCTCCCACATGCAAGTTTTTGAAGCCCAGGAAGGAAAACAACACGAAAGACAAGGAATTGAAGACTTTCGGATCTGTTTCAGATGCATCAAGGTCGCGCTTTGACCGTGCACAACCATGCACCTGTCCCAGGTCAACAAGTCAACATTTCCAAGTTAACAGAGGCCAAATTCAGCTTTTACAGAAGAGCACGGGTGTGCCACTTCATCAAGCACGGCCGTGCATATCAAAACGTGTTCACTAAGGCTTCGAACCGACAAAAATGACAATTCTGGTACACAAGGCAGGAAGCACGGGCGTGCCACATGTAGTGGCACGGCCATGCAAGGCACAAAAGGGGATAATTCTGCAACAAGGACTCTGCAACAATATCTGCTATCGAGCGTGGGCATGCCAAACCTTGAGCATGGGCGTGCTTGAGCTGTTTTGCCTATAAATAGAGGTCTCCACCCCTCATTTGAGCATCCCTTCACCTATCCATTCCACTCAGTCTCTCTTTCATTTCTGCCATCTTGGGGGTCTAGTAAGTGACCTTTGGTGCCTGGGATCACTCCATAAAACACTACTTGACTTGAGAGCTTGAGAGAGATCACTAGAAATCACCCAAAAACCCTCTTTAATCCACAAAACAACCACTACTATGTGTTTCTTCATACACCCAAATTAGAGTGCATGTTGTAATGCCAATCTTTGGCTAGGATACTAGAGTGTTGCTTGGGTGAAGACTTATTTGGTATGAATTATATAGTTTTTATTTTTATTTGTTGAATTGGGTGTTTTTGTTCTTGTCTAATTCTTTTTACTAAACTTTGTTTGATGAATTAACGAACTAATCACTTAGTATTTGGTCTTGTGGGTGACTTAATAGGAAGTGGGAGGACTTATGAGTGTACCCATGGTGTGTAGCAACCCATGCACTTGTAAGCTAACCTAATCCCACGAGTAGTAATTGGCCCATTTGTGGGTAGAAATACACACACTTAGTGGCTCAATCCTCTACTATCAGAGATCTCACTTAGGGTCGGTACGGTCTTTATACTTGGTTCTGGTGATAAGCCAAGACTTGATTTTGCGACTTAGCCTCATTGTCTATGTGAAAGCTTTGGCGCAGGTCAAGGATTGGTGAACCCGTGTTGAAAGAAAACAGTTTTTCTTTTCTTTCATTATTATACTGCCGCACAGTTAATAATAGACTAATCACTTTTTGAAAGATTAATTAATTCAAATAGGGGATGCACGTGTTCTGGTTAGTCACGACTCACCTATGATATCAAGTGGTAGGTTGTTCGGTCATGCTCCGGCCACCGACAAGTTGTCCATAAAAGTTTTTTTAAGTAATTAGATGTCTTTATCGCAACACTGGGGGTGGATTCTTTGGGGTTGGATGCATACAGTCTTGAGTAATCCGTTTTTCATTGTTGAGAGGTGAGCTTAACGGTTTGGGAGACCCTCATTTTAAACAAGAACACAACTAGTTATGCGAGAACAGTCACCTCTGGAGAATGCGGTTGCAACTCCAAGTTAAGCATAAGTGCGCAACTTGACAACACCACTCAACTAAATAATTACTATTAATTTGTCCCAAAGATAGTCAGATCCCAAAGCAACACTTCTTTTTGGTTATTGATTTCTACTCTGGTCATTCTCGTTTTCTCTCTCTCTTTACTATATTTTCTCTTATTAAAAGCAACTTAAAGCTGAGTAGTGGAAATCGTGTCCTTTGGGTTCGATACTCAGTACTTCCACATCTCTATACTACTCACGATAGGTACAGTTGCTTGTTCTATGGGGTCTAGACCGTTGAGCAATTATCGTTTTACTTTATAAATTTAAAACTTGAAATCGTACCACCGTTTTCCAACTTAATTTCCTTTTTACCAAAACTCTCGGCATCTCCTTCAGCACTTAGTCACTTTTAAAGAAAAGGAGTTTAAGTTTTGCTAAAACCCACGACATCAGTCATCCAATTATTGAAAAAACAAATTAGAATATGTTATGACAAGATTAATGGCATAAAATTGTTTATTCCAACCAATTGATTTCCCATTAATCCTTATATTACTAAAAAGAGTTAATAGCCATAATTGTCCCTTAGGTTTGACCAGTTTTGCTACATTAGTCCAAAATCAAAACCTTTTACACCTGGGTCCTTCAATTTAACTTTTTTATTTTTGCCAAATTCGTCCATAACACTAACCCAGTTAAATATTATCGTTAAGTTGAGGGGCTATTTTGACTTTTTACCTACAAAATCGAGTGCATTTTAGACATTTTGTATACTTAATTTATTTTGATTTTGTATTTATATTTAGCCTTTAGATACAAGGAAAAAAAAAACAAAAACCTTTAAGAATAAACACACATACACAACACTGAAGAAAGATAGAGAGAGAAGCTGAGACAGAGAGAGAGAGAGAGAGAGAGTAGAGAAGAGACCGGTTTTGTGCAGGTTAGGGTTTCGATTGGGTTAAGTGTTGTGCAGGTTAGGGTTTCGATTGTGCAGGTCAGGGTTTCGATTGTGCAGGTTAGGGTTATCAGAGACAGAGGAGGCCGACGATGTGGGTTCAGGTGGGGTTGTGGGTTTAGGTGGGGTTGTGGTGCGATGGTTGTCGACGTGTGGGTTCAGGTGGGGTTGTGGGTTGTGGGTTCAGGTGGGGTTGTGGGTGACTGGGTGGTTGTCGACGACTGATGTTTTGGTGGTTGTGTGAGGGTGAAGGTTGGAGGTTATGGTGGTGGCGGTGGTGCGTGGGTCTAAGGAAGAAGAAGAAGGAGATCGTGAGTGCGTGGGGAGGTGGGACAGTGGTGGAGGAGAGACAATGGTGGTGGGTGTTTGATGGATGTGATATAGTGGTGGTGGTGATGGTGGTGGGTGTTTGGTAGTGGTGGTGGTGCAAATGCACCTTATGTTCTATGGAAAATTTGAGTATTATAAAAGAGAGACAAGAGAGATAGAGCTTAGAGAAAGAGGTGGGTCCCACTCGATAAAAAATGTTAAAAAATAAGAGTCAGGTAAAAAGACATAAATACCCCTCAACTTAACAAACAATATTTAATTGGGTTAGCTTCAGGGACGAATTTGGCAAAAAAAAAAAAAAAAGTAAAACTGAAGGACCCATATATAAAAGGTTTCGATTTTGTACTGATGTGACTAAACTGGCCAAACCTCAAAGACGAATTTGGCTATTAACTCTACTAAAAATGTTTTACGAAATTTTCCATTGCTCCCCATTTAAAGTATATTCTATTTAACTATTGATCCCCATTGATGATTGCATCCCTAAAAATGATGCATGTTCATGTATAATTCTTTTTTAAATGATAAGGATCAAACATTACATGTGGAAATCATAATTAAGAGTATGTACAAGCACCTCACAATTTAACCCATTGTTTTTGTGATAAAGTAAGTGATAATGGCAAGGATTAAATGTTTCAAGCAATACAATGCCTTTAGTATGAATTTTTTCTAAGGGAGGACGAGGCAATCATCATAGAGCATCGGTGAAGCAGCTTTACTACATCAATCGCAGCTTGCCACCTGGATCACTATTTGTGAACGCCTTCTACCGACGACACTACCTGTGAAGCATATGGATACCCACTCTCCTCCTCATCTCTCTCTCTGCACCCGTGAGGTAGACCACAAAAATGGAGCAGAGACTTCACGAAACCCACTACCTGGGTCACCGACGTTGGTGAACGGTGGAGTAGTGCGGTACTAGCACCGTTTGCTGGTAGAGCCCCACCCTCCCTAAGATTTAGTGGCTGTTTGGTTGATTAAGTGTTGAATCATTAAGAGGTCTAAATGGTTATGTGCTGAATCATTAAGTTGGACCTCTTAATGGTTAGTTTTTCTTGTCCCACATTGGTAGGAGAGCCTCGTTAAGGTTCAGTCTAGTTCAGTGCTTAATGATTCAGCAACATCTCAATTTTAATGGTTCAGCCTTAACCATTTCATTCAGAAGCTGAAATAAAATATGCTGAATATTGAATAATTCAGTGCTGAATGGTTCAAAGCCTTATTAACAGGCTTACCAAATAACCTTTAGTTTTAACAAGTTACTATGTGTATTAACATGTTATCTCACGGGTCTAGGATTGTTAGCATAAGCACATTCCCTTATTTTAGTTTTGATGTATTCTGAAGATTCTCATACTTGAATGATTACTGTCATGAAGGCTCTTTCGAGGTAAATGATTGAATGATTTATAGCTTCAAAACTATTTATTGATGTTATAACATGAAGTGTGTACATATTTTGATAAATTTTCATACATGAAATAAGACTGTCGTAGTATGATCCACGGTTAAATTAACCATGCATCGATTGTCCTTCGTGTTAACGGACATATTTTTCTTGTACTATCTGAAGAAACACTGGTTTAAACACCTATTTAGACAAGCACAATGAAGAGATATTTTATTGATACTTCTAGGACGATTACAATGAACTCGAATATAAGCGAATACAATGCTTCGACTACAGTCTTTCTTCCTAAGCTATTACAAAAATTTTCTAAGTGTTTTTGGGTGTAAAATAGAATGCGGGTATTTATAAGCTTGGAAGTCGTCTCATGATCGGCCCATTGGAAATAACAGCTATCTCGCACGGGTCACACACGGTTGACAACCATTGTAGCTTGGATGTTGTCCTTCTTTGATTGGCCACATGCAATTTGCAATCGTTCTTTCTGTCCTTTTTCAATACCTCGTACCTGCCAGAGATCGTGGAGCAGGGAATGACTGTCTCTGATTGGCTGCACGTCCCTTTCTTTGTCGAAGCATAGCTGGCCTGTACCAGGAAACATGCACAGGCTTCCAGAAGCTATGCTCAGTGCTCCTACTGACGTATATGTAGACGTGGTGCCGTGTGCACGCACGAATACATATCTCTTCAACATCTTTGATAGTTTTAATGATATTTTATGTTATTTTTTTCCTTTTATACTTTCAAATCTCAAGGTTGACTCATTATGAGAAACATTAGAGCATTCAGACTAACTGCTCCATCTCCATTTACTCCCTCCGTCCCACTTTAAATGTCCCACTTTCAAAAACACACTTTTTTAAGAAATTTTTTGTTTGTATGTGGTAAAATGACAATAATATCCTCAAAAGTGGTGATTGTGTTTTGTCTTTTATGGGCAAAACTGGAAATTACATTTCCATTTTTGGAAAGGGACATTTAATTTGGGACAAACAAAAAAGGAAATGAGGACATTTAAAGTGGGACGGAGGGAGTATATAATTACACTAAAAATCAATAACTTTCTCTCTCATTTTCTATTTAATAATACTTATTCTACTTTTATCATTACCTTTTTTCTCTCCTCTACTCATTTAACATAAAATTTCATTCAATTTTCAAAGTTTTCAACACATTTGGGGGCCTTGCTTCTGAAGCAATCCGGTTTTTAAATCGAGTGCAAAGGGTGGTGCAGAGTAACTCTCCTGCGGCCAAAGACACAAGCTTTATTTTTAATAGAGTAGGCTTTACTATTCAAAAGGGCTAGCGACGCAGCTTGTTTCCTGTTTACCCGCCGCTCACTTGTAATTCTTGTTGGTTTTTATAAAAGTGAAATTAATTTTTAAAAAAAAAATTATTAAGTATAATATAAGGGTAAAAGTAAAATACAAATGCAGTTATCCTACTAAATATGAGAAATAAAGGATGATTTTATTATTATTATTTTTAAAAAATTTCACCCATCTTTTCAAACATATTTTTGAGATAGAAATATAAAAAAATTAGATTTTTTTGTATATTTATTCTAGTGCAGTAATCACACTATTTTTTTTTGTTTTTAGATTTTTGGACAGAAATACATATTTAATAAGATGGGAAAAAATCCCAAAAAAAGACAAAATCTCCCGTTTACTTCTTACGTTAAGACTCGTTTGTAGAATAAAATTCAACCGTAAAAACCCTTACTCTATAATATAATTTTGTGCCACCTAACTTGTCTTATTTAATTACTTTTTACTCAACATAATCATTAAGTGAGTTTCTTGAAATGAAACCTAGCTGTAAGGTTAGAGTCGACTTCATTTTCTTTGATGACCAAGTAACTTCTAACTCTTCATTTTTCCTTGCTTTACTTTAAAATTCTTCAAATCATCAAATGTAGATAGGCATATATTCATTTTTGTTTTCTTTTAAATTCATCATCATTAAAATGTATTCATAAATTTTACAATCCGTGTTATAAACATAGACTAGTTAATGTGTTTTCTTTTGAGAGAACTACATGGATAGTCCCTGTGGTTTATACGTTGTAACATGTTAAGGTACTAACTTTTTTTTTAACTCTTTTAGGCCCTATAGTTTACATTTTGGTAACATGTTGAGGTATTAACATTAACTGCCGTTAAAAACTAACAGATTCCGTTAAAACTAGTTAAGGTTGAGGGACTAAATTTGCCACTTGTCTAATGTAAAAAGTTCTACTTATTATACATGGGCTTGTGGATAAATAAAAACCTCAACTAGTTATTAGATTTGAATCCATGGATATAAATCAAAATATATGTATGAAATTATTTTATTAAATAAAGTTAACACAAATTATATGAACTTGCTCTAATACATTAAGGAACCTAAAGGTGAATGAATAGTTTTAGGAATTTGGTGATCACTCTGATCAACTAGTATTATTAAATAAGATAATAATACTGGTGACAAAATTTAAGCCGTTAAAACCTTAATGGTCAATTGATCATATGTAATTGTCTCACCATATAAGTTTTAAAGCAGTTTTACATTTTTTTATATATAATTAGTCTCACTTGAAATCAGTTACTCTAGTTAATGTCCACATAACCATCAAAATAATAATCAAGAAATATAACGGATAGTAATTTATTGTTAGTTTATATGTAACTAGGTGAGATACCCGCGCGCTACGTGTCATGGTGTCTGGTAAGAAATTAATGTGTGCAGTTTTGTACCAAACTATCTTGTATACAACATTACAATACATGAAAACGCTACGTAGTTTTGTTTTAATCAGTTACGTGCAGATGGAGTGAGTACAAATTAATTTGATGTCTATATTTTCTAGTACCGGTACTAATATTGTTTTGGGGGCATCAGTCCACTTCGTCACAATAAAGATCAAAAAAGGTTATTTGTATGTGACCCATACGATTTTTTATGGTTTTGTTTTAAAATCAAAATGTAGATTAATATATACATGTACTAGAGGATAGTGATACGTATTTTACAACAATTTTTTAATAGTTTTAATATCTTCTTTTATTTATAAATAAAACATGACTAATATTGGAAATATAAATAAAGATAAATAGAGTGGTTTACTTGAACAAATTTTTGCAAGTTCTATAACGTAAATAGATAGAAGAAAGGTAAAATTTTTGCTAATTGTAAATAAAGATAAAATTGTTGCTAAGTTTTACAATATCTTCTTGGGGCAATTTACATATATCTAGGGATGGCAATGGGTCGAGTTTGGCTAATATCATACCCATACCCGTTTATAAAATCTCATAACATACCCGTCCCATTACCGTCGGTTTTTTGTCGGGTATTAGCCGTCGAGTATAGAGCATACCCGCGGGTATCGGGTATACCCGTTGGTATTTGCATGTATATATACATTTTTTTTTCTTTTATAGTTTTATGTTTTAAAAAATATAGACTATATGAAATTGTAATAAGTAACATATATATTATCATCATCATAATAATCTTTGAAACATTTGATATGTAAATATATGTTATAGTATGAATTTGAAACTATTTATATATTTCATACCATATAAATATAAATAATAACGTTATTAGAATATATATTTTAGACGAAAAGTTTATTTTTTAAATAATGAATCTATTAAAATGAAACATTACTAAAAAATAGTTAAGAAAAAATATATATATAACTTAAAAGTTTTCGGGTATATATTTCGGGTAAACGGGTATTTAGTTTCGGGTAATCGGATCGGGTATCACCTAATACCATACCGTCCCATACCCGCGAATATTTTTTTTTCCAGTACCAAACCCGTCCCAAATGCTTCGGGTTTCGGGTATACCCGTTGGGCTCAGGTTTTTTTTACCATCCATATATATCCCCCTCTCGACTTCATAAATTACATATATACCCAAGTCAAAATTTTATTTACATATTTCCCTTTCCCAAAAACTAATAATATAAAATATACGCATTCTATTATTAAGCAGTTCATATCATTACATGTTATGATGAATGTAATGATATAAAGGCTTAGTAATGGTTATGTAAGAGTATTAGAACACTCATTTCGGTGAAATCAAGTTGTAGGATGCATGAAAACATTTTGCATGTTACATGTTCTTGGTGTTCATAACTTATTAAGTTGGAAAGATCGTATGAGATAAAAGTGGTAGGATGCATGAAATATATTGTATGACTTGTTGTGAATATAATTTAGTAAGAGAATTGAGGTAAAATAGTTATTTTCCAATGTATTTTTAATAGAATGGGTATGTATGTAATTTATGAAGCTTTGTAGGGGGATATCTGTAATTTAAATTTTAAGTTAGGTATATATGTAATTATAGTTGAAAATATGAGGATATATCTAATTAATCCTATCTTCATTGGTTTGTATAAATGAGATCATTAGATTAAACGTAAAAAACATACATAGAAAGTTACAAAAATATAACAATATACTTCCTTTGTCCCTATTTAAATGTCATGGGTCTAAAAACATACATCATAAGAAATCTTTTGTTTGTATGTGGTAAAATAATAATAATTGTTTAAAAGTGGTGATTATGTTTTGTTTTTTATGAGCAAAAATTACATTTCTATTTTTGAAAACAAGCATTTAATTTAGGATAATGGAAGGATAAACATTTAAAATGTGAGGGATGAAGTATTTCTTTTTCTTCAAATAACGCGGTGAGATAGCATAATTAAGAAAATATAAACATTTTGTCTTGTTTAAGCTAAAATCTACGCGGAATTATATATTTAAAATTTAAAATATTTAATATTCCTATAGAATAACAAATCTCCAATCCCGAAGCTAAACCACGTGACTGTATGTGTCCTTGCAGCTGCCAGCTGGCATCTCGCAGGTTTTTTGTCATTCTCCCGGTCTGTTGACCCCACCAAAACGTCGGTTTTTTTTTTTTTTTTTGAACCGCAAAACACTTTATATATATATATAAAGAGCCAGCAAGAAGCTGGGAAAACACCAAAACACCAAAGAACAAAGGAAATTACAACACCATAGAAATATCGAAATTAGACCAATCAACCCAAGACAAAGAACTTAGCTTTGATCTTTGAGTAATCCACAGGAACGAGTCTTCTTTTATTCGATCAACAGTAACACGAACCGGTTCAAAAACCCCGTCAAACGTCTTCTTGTTTCTCGCTAACCAAATCCTCCACGTAGTAGCTTGGATAATCGTCCCAACAATCTTCCTCCATGTCTTAGAGCCGGTTGTTTGAATAAGTAGTCCATCCACTCCACCACCGAATGCTTATCCACCGGCCACCCAACCCTCATCCAAACTAAAATGTTCCACCAAATCGCTCTGACCCAAAGGCAAGCAACAAACACATGGAAGGAATCTTCAGGCTCAATACCGCATCTGGAGCAGACACAATCGGTGAGACCAACTCCCCGGCGCACCAAATCCGTTTTCGAGGGGAGTCTGT
Organism: Ambrosia x helenae; assembly: GCA_030844895.1. NCBI lineage: Eukaryota > Viridiplantae > Streptophyta > Magnoliopsida > Asterales > Asteraceae > Ambrosia > Ambrosia x helenae. The sequence goes on along the minus strand of JAUTDX010001409.1, from coordinate 74,090 downwards.
CAATCAAGGCACGCCACAAAATCAAGTTCGCCGTCGGTTTTCTTTATATTTCATGTCTTTTATTTTTAAATATTTGCAAACAAATTATGTTTTTATAAAATGTCGCTTCTAATAATTGCAACGTCATGGTGAAGGTGAGGATAGTTTTGACGACGCCGCAATGGTGGTAGGTCCCACTGTACAAGCGCGTAAGTGACTGCACCGCTGCACGTTAGTCTTTATCTCATTCCCCTGTCCTTCCTGCCTCGCATCACCTTGCTATCACTTCCAATTACATTCATATACTTTTGAAAGCAATTTTTTAAAATAAATTGTTTAATAATTCAAAAAAGTGTAAAAATTTAAATATAAATAAGCTTAATTTACTAAATTTGAAGAGGGGAAAAATTTCATATTTGAAACTTTTGTTTATACTTATTCAATCGTTTATTTAATCATTAGATTAAAGCCCGTGTTAACACACGGTTTAACACACAATTTTTTAAGGTTTTATGTTATAATTTTACATAAAGTTAAAACATCATACTATTATGTGTTAAATATACGTATCACAAAAAGATAAAATGTTTCAATAAAAAATGGTACATGCAACACCGTATATACGTTTCATTTGTTATTCATAATTTTAAGGAAATGTTCGAAAAAGTACAAAGAAAATTAAGAAAGAAAAACATTACTAGCTTCACTCCATCGTATTATTGTAGCTTCATGTGATTTTTTAACTAAGTCCACATATTTCTAAGGGGGGGACGGGGTGCCACCAAAAATGGTAATGGATACCCCACTATCAGCACGTTAATACCGCCGCCACCAGTGCTAGTAGGGGTCCGTGGACCGTTTTCTGGTTCTTTTTAACGGGCTGGTATAGTGGTTTATTAAATGCAACGGTCGAATTTATATGTTTTTTAATTCCATTTTTGACCGTTAATATTAATTTGGGCTTTTTAATTTTTTTCCAAACGGTCATATTTTGTGGCCGTTTTTATCAAATTGCTATGTATATACCCAAAACAATGCCACGGTCTACTATCAGAAAAATTATCTCCATACTTTAAAAAAATGAGTGACATTGAGGTTGAAGATGATCAAGTTTTCATTCCCCCTGCTCGAAGTGCACCCGATTTTACACTCAACCGATAGTAGCATTGAGTTTCTCATGGAGTTGGCCAAGCGAACTGCAGAGGAAGACAAAACAACATCTAAAAAAAGATACGTGTTACGTGATCGCAAGGGAGGTAATATTCGGTTAATAAATGACTATTTTGCCGACATACCAAAATACACCTAGGCACGGTTTAAATTAAGGTATAGCATGTCGAGACGTTTATTTCTAAAAATTGTAGCAGATGTTGAAGCAAACTTCAAATGGTTCAGAGAGAGCGTGGACGGTCGGTTTAGAAAGAGTTTTACGCCCATGCAAAAGTATCTTCAGGAGTGAAACAACTCGCAATTGGTAATCCTCCAGATGAATATGATGAGTATTATGTATGTCTGAGAGGACGTCCCGCGAATGTTTACAATTTTTTTTTGCAATGCCGTCATTAAGTTATACGCAACTGAGTTTTTATGAAGACCAACAATTCACGACATTGCATGTTTGTACGAAGCACACGAAGAAAGACATCACCTTCCCGGCATGATCAGTAGCATTGATTGCACTCATTTAGTATGGCGAGCACGTCATAGTGAATTACGAGGACAATATATGAGAGGCGATCACCAAGACTCTACAATCATGCTAGAAGCGGTTGCTTCGCAAGATATGTGGTTTTGGCATGGATTTTTTGGTCCCCCCGGTTCACTCAATGACATAAATGTTCTCCAACAATCTCCGGTTTTTCTTACCCAATGAAACGGTATGATGCCACAATGTCCATTTACTTTAAATGGCCACTTATATAAACGTGGGTATTATCTTACCGATGACATCTGCCCAACATGGTCAAAGTTTGTGAAAGCGCTTTGATATTCGACTGATCTGAAGGAAAAGAAATTCGTTAGGGCGCAAGAGGCGGCAAGGAAGGATGTTGAGCGAGCGTTCGGAGCATTAAAAGGGAAATGGGGAATTACTGCACGACCCTTGAGGCCGACGACCGTTGATAGGTATAGCATCATCGTCTATACGTGCAGGATATTGCACAACATGATCATTAAAGACAAGGAGCGTGCAATATCACCGGTCCACATACGCGATTCCCCAATCCAACTGATGTTCAACGACAATGCCCTTGCGGAGTTGACAGACTCTGATATGAATTTCCAACTTCAAAATGACCTCGTGGAACATCAGCCGACCTTGATCTACCGTACCTCGAAATGGATGCCCCCGAATAGTTTTTCTTTTATTTAGTTTTTTTTTTAGTTTGTGTGTGTTTGCATTTTCATGTTTTTTTAACTTTTAATTTTTAAGTTTATTTTATTAGTTTAATAATATGTTTAATTAATGTTTCTTAAAAAAAACTAAAAAATAAAGATTTCAGTGAAGTGAATCAGTGGAGTGCTGCCTCAAAAAAGTGTTTTAGTGAAGTGAAAAATTTATGTTAGGGAGCACCCCATCCCCCCTCCCCCCCCCCTAAGATTTTAAGGGTTCTTTTAAATTTATTTAAAGATTATAAGCCACTTTATTCCATGTCATATTTATTACTAGAAAGGAAATAAAGAAACCTGGCCCGTCATCGGTAACCTATAAAAGATTATATTTTTCACAACATTGGTACACCATTGAAATGTTGTGTGGTTTTTGATGTCGAGAAACATGTTAAAGTGAGTTAACTGGAACACTTATTAAACTTATTAAATTTGATTACTATTTTATGATTTTTTTTTTTTTTGTTATCAAGCAGTTCTGTTGCTAAAACTCCCAACAACCTAACAACCTCCCTATCAAACAAAGTAACAGTGATAGTCCTACTGCAATCTTGGACGCATGTTCGAATTTTGAATCTAAACAAACAAAAAAATCAATAATGGATACATAATTAGGAAATATAATTGTATATAAGTATGCTTAATAATATTCTTTGTGAACAATGTAAGGAAATTTAATAATAATAATAATATAATAATAATAATAATAATAATAATAATAATAATAATAATAATAATAATTAGTATGAAGAACTTCACTTGATATACAAACCCTCTTTTACATAAGTATCTTCAAATTGCTCATTGTCTTCGTCAAACATCTGCTTTTGCCTTTTCACTTGTTTTTTGACTGCTATGGTGAGGTCAGATTTTGAGAGCAGACTTTCGAGTGTTAGAGTCTGTTGAGGGGGTTCATTATCTTCATCATCAGGGTAAAAAGGTTTTTTAGGAAGTGAGGGATCCTTCTCTCTCTACTTTTCTAGTTACGTATATGTTTCAACCAGTCTAAGCTCTGACCATGTTGCAACAGACTTCATTTGACCATAATCAGCAGCAACCAACTCTTCCTTCATCCTCTTAAGTTTCAAAGCCCTTATAGGATCCTTCATTTTACCTTTCTTCCAATCTGGTGGAGTAGGCTTAAGTTTTGGGTCTTTGAGCAACTCTTGGATTCTCTCAATCTCAGCTTTGAGGGCTTGAGTTGTCCATCCAGCAAACTGACTTCTGGTGGCTTTGTATGGTTTGTGAGTCATGATATGATCAAGATAGGCCTCCCTAAAATCCTTTTCAAATTCACCACTGATTGGTTTATCTGGCATAGACTTGCTCAGCTCCTTAGCATTATCTTGAATCCTTCTAAGCTCTGAGCAGTCCTAACATCTCTCCCTTTGGATCTCTCTTTTGAAATTTCCTCAACCTGCCAAGCTTTTAACTTCAAGTACAAATCAACGTTTTTAGGTTTAGGTAGGTTTTGGAGAGATGGGAAAGAAAGTTATGATGGATCCTCGATATTATAAAATGATCTTATTTCCCCTTGAATAGCATCAATTCAAGGGGATGCTAAGCACCCAATGGAATAATGGTGGGAAGGATGATATGGGAATGGCTGGTATGGGAGTAGATGATGGTGGTGGTGGTGTAGGTTGAGTCTCCTCTTCATCATCTTGCACAATGAAAGCTTGTGATAATGGGAGATGATGGAGATGATATTCTGGTGGGTGTTTGAGGTGGTTGTGAAGTGGTAGGGAAGTGATGATGGCAGATTTTGTGGCAACATCTATTTGCACTTACTCAGGGCCAACAGATGCTGTGGTTTGAGTTGATGATTTTGGTGGTGAAGGTATGGAAGTTGTAGTGTGGTGGTTGATGTGGGTATGGTTTCAGTGGTTGTGGCAGTGATTACTACAATTGATTGATTGGCAGAGGTTTGAAGAGCTGATGGTGTCTGCCTGACATATTTTGCTGGCATTTTCTTCCTTTTGGAGGTTCCCACATCTTGTTTCAACGTTTGTTTAGCCTTTCTTTGTTCACTCAACAGGGAGGATTTATCCTCCATTGTATCCAACCTCTTCTGCTTTTCCATAGCTATCTTTTCAGCAATTAGGTTAGAGGTTTCATCAACCCTCTTCTCTTTGTCAGCAGTTGATTAATTAGCAAAAGTTTGAGGAGCAGACCTGGTTTAGCAGCAGATGATTGCACCTTGGAAGCAGTGGATGGTTTTGATGGAGCTTGCTTTGTAGGATGCAATTTTCTCAGCCTATCTTGTTCATTCTCCACCTTTTTTTCATCATCATTATCATCCGCATCTCTAAGAATTGTAGTAAAGGAAGATCCAGTAGTCTTCAACAGGTTGTCTTCAATGGGTTTGATGTCTACTTTTGTATCTTTGGATCTTTGTATCTAGCTTCCACCATGTTTCTTATAAGCTCCACCTGGGAATCATGGGTGATATCTGCTAATTTTCTCTGAGCTAGGATGATGGGCTGAATAGAATTCCATAGCTCTTTAGCAATAGCAGAAGTTGATGATTGACTTTTGGAAAGATCAACCAATGTTTGCATCATTGTCTTCATATCAGTCTTGATCTCAACAATGGATGACTCAATAGTGTTCACCCTTTCTGTCAATTCCTGGTATCTTAATCCATCATCTAAGTTAATAGGATCATCTGAATTCCTACCAGATGTGGTAGTTGTAGTTGGCTCAGTCACATGAGGTGACTCAATGTGAGTTGAACCAACTGGCCCTTGTTCTTGGTACTGAGGTCTTCCAACTTGAACAGAGGTTGTTATAGTGGTAGCCTCAATAGTTATTGCCTTCAAGGAAGTCTTAGTGATACAACCATTGTCCAGCTGTGAGACAATGGTCTCTACAGCTGTAGTGGCTGCTTCACTGGAGATTTTTCAATAGCTTTAAACAGTGTTTGAAGTGTAGGTGGAATAGGAAGAGTAGTATGTGATGGAGAGGGTTGTGGAGTAAAAAAATGATCAAGTGAGTCAAATGTGTTGATGCATAAGTGTGGCTATCGTTTTGGATTCTACAATAAATGGCGTTTAAAGTTGAAGATTGGTAGATTATGAAGGCCATTCGACCCATCGTGGGGTTGAATGAGAATAAAGAAGGGTCGAACGAAAGTTTTAGTTGTATTATCTTGTTTATTCGAGTCATGTAATGGTCGAACGTGTTCATTCGACCTATGCAAAGGTCTAATGAGCATGTCTATATATAGTCTAAGTTTGTTTTGCAGGTTAGTTGGACGAGTCATTTGTGTATGTGAAGTGTGTGTTTTCTCTAGAGTGTCTAGAAGGTTCTGAATTGTGTTTTCATTGTAATCTAAGGTCATGTAAGGTTTATATCAATTGATTATCAATGAAAATATTTATTGAAATGGATTTCTTTGTGTTCTAATTTGTTGATTATCATTTTGCATGTGATCTAGGGTTCCCGCACCTAGATTACTCTACTTGTGTGAGAAACTAGTTGATTTCTTACAATCCGATCCTTAATAAAGTGGTATCAGAGCTTTACTTAATCACATAACTGCAAATTGATAGTTTTCAATCAGATTTTTCATAAAAAACATCACAATTTTATCTGTTTTGCATGAACTTTGAATGAACATGGAATCTTCTCATTCGACCAACAAGGCTTGGGTCCGTCTGCATGTAACTGTACTCTAAAGCACCACAGTTAAAGGATGGTGAGGAAGAGGAGGAAGAACAAGTTGATTTTGAAAGTTCTGACGAAGGTGATAAAGATGATGATGAAGACAATAGTTCTGATGATGATGATAATTCAGGAGGTAAAAGTTCTAACAAAGACAAAGAATCAAGTGACAAAGATTCTGATGATGCAAACCAGTTTAGCTTCAAGAAGAGAGAATCTGAGAAAGGCAGCAAAAGCGAATCCAGCTCAAAGAAGAAGTAAGGAGAGAATGTTGATGAAGATCAAAGTATTTATTGGACTGACAAGATTCGTGCCTTATCAGAAGATGACAAAAGATTGTATAAACATATGCTTGAAAGAAATGTTTGGACTATTGAATTAACTGGAAAATTCCCAGAGATATTTGAAGGTGATGATATGAAGTATTTGATTGATTATCAAGATCCTGACCTTGAAGATGGTGAATTATCTGCAGCAATGACAAATGAAGTACTTGAAGGTCTTGCTAAGCAGGTCGGGAGATCACTAGAAGAGATTATGAAAGAGAAAGTGATTCTTGATATTCCAGTTAAAGAAGCAGGAACACACTCAGATGATCAAGATACTCCAGTCTTTGAAGAAGTTGAGATAGAAGATATTTCTCACGAAGAGTATCCGGAGTACTATCTTATGAAGAAGAATGTGGTGATTCCTGAGATAAATGAACAAATATTGAATGAAGTTGAAAAGTTAGCTGAGATAAAAGGAAAGAAGATTCTAGATTAAGTGTTTGGAAAAGAAGCTAAAAAGAAACAATCTTTCAAACAATCTGATGAACTGAAAGAGTTGTTGAAAAAGTTGAAAGAAAAGGAAGCTAATAGACCAGTGGCAGAAGTACAAGGTGCTTTCTATAAATAGCATAACAAAGTGTTTAAAGGAAGAGCATTAGGTTGGAAGTATTTTCCACAGCTGAAGTGTGTTGGAATAAAATGGGAAAAGGGAACAATGTACTTCTACAGATTCCATGACATCAAAACACTACCATACTGGGTTGTGATAGATGTTTGTAGACATACTTTGGGCGGTGCTTCTGTGAATAATACAACTGTTGGATGGTTTGCAGACATGATGGCTTGGGAAATCAGAACAAAATGGAACTTGTTTAGGCCTCAATATCCTAAACGGGTTGTACACAAAGAAATTGATCCCAAAATTGGATTAAAGAAGGTGATGTTAAAATACAAACCTCCTGTGGTGATGAAGAGAATACCGTTAATGCCAATACAACAGAATTTCAGCAAAGATTTTAATTTTTGGTACTATGATTGGAAGACTGCTGAAGCTGTGATCGTGCTACGTGATAAGGATCCGAAGCTGATGTGCAAGAAGATTCGTGTGTTTGATCCTATGTGGTTAATCAATTGCTCAGCTAAAGATATCAACATGATGTATTTCAATCCAATTCATTTCGATGTTGAAGACTTAGAGCAAGCGTGGAGATTCTATAAAATCGTGTGCTTTTGCTTTGCATGGGATGTCAATGCTGGATGTGATTATAACAAGTTGCTCGGAAAGTTTGTGAAGGTTAGAGAATTTACAAAGGAAAGTTCGCTCAAGAAGAAAGCTGGACCAGAAATGAGCGCAAAACAAAGAAAGTCGTTAAAGATCAAGTTAATAAACAAAACGTTAGAGTACCAAGAACAACAATCTAAGTAATAGCCAAGGGGGAGTTTGTTGATGCATAAGTGTGGCTATCGCTTTGGATTCTACAATAAATGGCGTTTAAAGTTGAAGATTGGTAGATTATGAAGGCCATTCGACCCATCGTGGGGTCGAATGAGAATCAAGAAGGGTCGAACGGAAGTTTTAGTCGTATTATCTTATTTGTTCGAGTCATGTAATTGTCGAACGTGTTCATTCGACCTCTGCAAAGGTGATATGAGCATGTCTATATATAGTCTAAGTTTGTTTTGCAGGTTAGTTGGACGAGTCATTTGTGTGTGTGAAGTGTGTGTTTTCTCTAGAGTGTCTAGAAGGTTCTGAATTGTGTTTTCATTGTAATCTAAGGTCGTGTAAGGTTTATATCAATTGATTATCAATGAAAATGTTTATTGAAATGGATTTCTTTGTGTTCTGAGTTGTTGATTATCTTTTTGCATGTGATCTAGGGTTTCCGCACCTAGATGACTCTACTTGTGTGATAAAATAGTTGATTTCTTACAATCCGATCCTGTGACAACAAATGTTGGCTCAACACTCTTTGCTTGTGTTTTTGAAACTTTAATTTTTGACACTTTTTCTTGGGTTTTTGACCCCAACATTTTTGTAAAAGTTTCACTTGTTAGACTTGAATTCCAAAGAGTTTGCCTTGTTAAAAATCCTTTTCTGGTAAAACTTTTTTGTAAATAAAAACTCAAGAGTCTAGGATAAAGTAGAAAAGCATTGTTTGAACCTGACTTAATGGCCTTCACATTTGCTACCAAGTCCATGAACAATGCATGGGATAGATTGAAATCAGTTTTTGCCGAAATTGCATATCCCAGATATTGAACTTTTAATGAAATCTCACTAAAAGATGTAGTCTTGGCAGAGAGACATATGAGTGTAGGTTCGGAAATCAATCAATTAACAGTTAATCTCAACGATATGTAAACGTCAGGTGCGAAAACCCTAACAATCTAGCAAAATCATATTAAACGATTTAAAAATGCACACAAGATCATTTTCAACTGTCACACCCTAACCGATGGCAGAATACATCGAGGCACGACTTGTGATAGATTGTTCAAAGACTTCATAACACTAAATTTTGACAATAGATTTAAATTAGTTTTCATTCGTATCTAAGGTTCAACAAGTATACAATTTGTTCACGAGAAAATACATCAACATAGACATGAATAAAGATTGTTTCGTTTGTTTCTAAGGCCGAATCCTAAGTGATATATCTTGTTTCACCTCATCAAGCTTTTCCTGCAACATGTATAAAATATCCGTCGACACATAAAGTATTGGTGAGCATACTAGTTTTGGTTTACATACATAGTATTAATATGTTTTACTCAAATCATCATGCTATAGTTTTTGCACATACAAAATCATACAAAAGGCATAATCAACACTCGTGTGCACTGATTGACCTAACACCGAAGTGGTGGGCGGTAAAACTTAACATGACCTATTAAGGGGACGGTGTGCTACTCCTATAGCGCTATACATGTAAGGTGGGTTGTATGCTTAAGGCTTTTGTATATTAGTTTGAATTCTAGTATGGCATAGTTTGTAAGCATGTTTAGTAGATTGAGCATGTGAGTATGAAAGTGTTTTGTGTATGTTTGCATAGGATACATGTTGAGCCCCAAAATTGTTGAAGAGTAAAATGGGATAAGTATGACTCACCTGAAATGTATTATGAAAGAATAGCAAACAATGTCTGAAGCTGGATTAATTGAATCTCTTGTGTCCTATTACAAGTAAAGGATGCCTTAAATTCTAATGCAAATGAGTTTAACTCATTTCTTGGTTGTAAAGATAGCTTATTCAACTACCTAGACTCGCATTGAAAGAATGCGCGTCTTAAAGTGTGTATGACTTAACGAACCGATAGGAACATGGTTTTGTTTCTCGAAAGTATATGTGTATGTATAGTTACTATAAATATATATTTTAATGTAGTATACGAGGTTGCGTTGATTTATTTGTACAAATTTATAGATTTAAATGCCCGATATGTTTCTTATATTTTATAAAAATTTGGGCAGAGTTTCCTCTGTTTTTGCATAAAACCAGACAACTCAAGCTGTCTATATTTTCCCGAAACATCAAATGTACAAATACACGACACATGGTTTAACCTTCAAAAGTAATAATAAGCGAGTAAAGTATACTTCTCGACAAGTACATTTATATATTATAGTTTAACATTTGATACACGTCACAATAATTTGCATAAGTGTAAATAACTCTCTATTTGATGGCTCGAAAACAATAGTAAGTTGACTAGTATCATACTTGAGTAATAGTTTTAATAATATGAGTTTACGTATAAGTATTTATAAACTTGCCTACTCGAATATCCCATATAATATTGACTGCTAAATCACCCATTTCCATAACACACACGACATAAGTTAACTAAACCTTTAAACTCCAAATAATTTACGTTTCGCTAAATATTGCGTTTAAATATCTAAACAAAGATGTGTTCATATATAGTTTGACATTTGATTAACCTCGCGACAATAAGTATATTATAAGTTAGTCATTTTTCGTTCGTTCAAGTTATTAATAAGATAACTTTTGGTTGCAAGTCGGTTCGGTTCGTTTTACTCAAAAATAACTTAAACTACATAAATATAATTTTAACGCCAAAATAATTAAAACAAAGACACGACGAGCGTTACAACTTCCGTTAGCTATACTCGTAACACGAACTCGTGTAGATGCATAAGTGTGGCTATCGCTTTGGATTAATCAATATGGCGTTTAAAGTTGAAGATGTGAAGATATTGAAACCCATTCGACCATACGTGGGGACGAATGAACAATAATAGGGTCGAACAAAGTTTTTGTTTATGTAATAGTGTTGGTTCGAATAGGTATGGGTCGAATAGACTCGTTCGACCTCTGCAGGGGTCGAATGAGGTTTTCTATATATATGTTTGTTTTGTTTTGCAGGTAAAGAACAGTTGGTCATTTGTGTGTGTGAACTGTGTGTTTTGTATAGAGTGTCTAGAAGGTTCTAAACTACGTTTTCATTGTAATCTAAAGCTTTGTAAGATTAATATCAATTGATTATCAATGAAATGATTATTAAAATGGATTTCTTTGTGTTCTGATCTGATTATTATCATTTTTCATGTGATCTAGGGTTTCTGCACCTAGATTGCTCTACTTGTGTGATAAACTAGTTGATTTCTTACAATCCGATCCTTTACAAAGTGGTATCAGAGCTTTACTCAATCACACAACTGCAAATTGATAGTTTTCAATCAGATTTTTCATCAAAACATCAAAATTTTATCTATTTTGCATGAACTTTGCATGAACACGGAGATTGATTGATTTAGACTTGTTTTATAGATAAAATCTAAATTTCTTTTACGAAGTTAATCTCCATCAAATCCGAAGCAAAACCTGATTAATATCATCAAAATCCATCAACTTTTGAAAAATTCAGATCAAATTGAGTGATTTTTGAAGAAAAATTGATTTTGCAATGGGTCAGGTCGAATCAAGTATGTTTGTGTTGAACCATTGTGATTTGTAGGTCGAACCAAGTGTTTTTATGTCGAACCAGTTGAGTTTTTGGGTCGAATCTGTTGTTTGTTCGTCATTCAGAGTGTGTTGTGTTTCATTCAAAACTTTGAAGTTCATTCGAGCTTATGTGAGGACGAACCAAGGTCTTTTCAGGGTCGAATCAAGTCTTAGTGTTTCAGTTTCTCATTTGAATTCATCTCAGGGGTCGAACCAACTTTGTCTAGTTCATTAGAACCCCCGATTAAGTTGTTTAGGTCGAACCAAAATATGTCTTTCAAATTTTTCTAAGTGTTTTCATTCCGTACATCATGGATAACATTTGGGGTTTTCCAATGACACCGAGACCTGCTATGACACAACCTCAGCAAGTACCAAGGAATCATTGGGTAGTTGCAGCAGCTGAGAAAGGGAACACACAACCAACACAAATACCGAACTATTGGGCCGTTTCTACACCATCCTAATCTGCTGTTAAGCCTCCTCCACAACAAATGCCAGATGTTTGGGGAGTAGCAGCCGCAACAGCAGTTCAGAGCCAGACCACTAATGCCATTACAACCTTGGCGAATGATTTATCTTCGGGGAATGGAACTCGACCACCTAAGTTGTTAGACATGAATGATTATTACTCATGGCAAAGAAAATTCAGGATTCATTTGGAAGGCATGGGATTAGATGGTGGAGAAGCCTGGCAGATGATAGAGAAGGGGTATGTTGCACCAACCATTGAGAATTCAACAACACCAATAGCACTTGGAGACCTATCTGATGATGAAAAGAAGAAATTTGCAGCAGAGAAGAAAGCATTCTCACAACTATCTCAAGCTTTGAATTCAGATATTCTACATCAGTTTGGAACATGCACTACTTCTACAATTCTATGGGATGTATTAAAGAGTAGACATGATGGGAACGAGAAGACTCGTAAATTGAGGATTGAAGAGTTAAAGAAAGAGTTTGATAATTTTAGTTACATTGGGAATGAAACCTTGAAGGAGATTACTCCAAGGTTCTTTCATTTGTTGACCGAGTTGTCAAATTATCAGGTTTCTTATCCAATGACAGAAATTGTAGAGAAGTTTACTGATGCTTTACCACCATACTGAAATCAGCATATTGAAGTGTTAAAAGAGAAAGATGCTTATCAGTAATGGACAATTAATGAGTTTATTCAAAGGCTGGAGAATAAGGAGATGGAAGTGAAGAGAAAAGAGAAGATATCCCAGATTCCATAGAATCTGGAACCTTATTTCTCTACTACTTCTTCATCAACTTCCATTCCTAGTGGAGGTGTGGGTGTTGCTTCAGCTCCACAAACTGCATTTGTTTCAAATGTTGAGCCCCTAAGTGTAGCAAATTATTTTGCAACACCATCCTACACACCACCTCAATCTACTTTTCAAGTTCCTAATTACTTTGCAACATCATCAGTAAATAGGACACAACTACAATCACCAAAAGTTACACCAATTGTCAGTCAAGCCACATCAAGCTCAGGTCCAATCGTGTTAGAAACTTCTAACATGAATAATGTGATGGTTGAAGTAGCACACCAGCATATTGCTTTTGTCTCAGGATTAGTTGCATCATACAATGGACTTGTGGCTAGTTAAATTGGAAACAACAATCTAACCAATGAAGATTATGCCCAAATTAATAAAGAAGAGATGGAATTGATTGACATTCAGTGGGCGTTTGCTAGTGTCATGAGACGACCTATAGAGTTTATTGAGAAAACCGGTAGTACTACACCAAACACTACCTATGGTTTCAATAAAGCAAAGGTGACTTGCAATAATTATGGACCAAAGGACATTTTGCTCGAGAGTGTACTCAACCCAAATAACAAGGAAACCGCAACCCATTTAACTCAAATTATCAAAACCGTCAATCACAAAACCAAGTCACATTTCAAAACCAAAATAACAACTATCAAAACCAAAATAATTACCAAAACCGACAAAACACCTCACAAAATACCAACCAAAGACAAACATATACAACCAACCAAAACCAAACAACACCAAACCAAATCAGAACCATTGTTCCAGTTTCGACACCAAACACTCAACAGCAAAATGAGAGTCAAGCATTGGCGATCCAAAAGGATGAAGGTTTTGATTGGAATACAATGCAAATAGGTGTTGAAGAGGTCACTGGTGGTAATGTTGCTTGTTTAGCTCAAGAGATGGTGAATGAGGAGCTGGTGATAGTTGATGATGAAGAAAAGAAGATTGTGATTGATGAGGTTAGTTCTAAGAAGGTTGAGGAGCCAATGATTGAAGAAGCAGTTCCAGATTCTTCTGATGATCATGTATCTGTTTATTCTGACACCGAGAGCGAATATGATTCTGAATCAAGTGTTAATTCGCTTGATGATGATGTGGAGCAACTTCTTGTTGAAGCGGATTTTCTTATGACTAAGAGATCTTGCATGGTAGATGATACTTTCTCAAAAGTTGACTACTCCAAATTCTTTGCAGGAAAGGAAGCTCACTTCGCATTGATGGCTATGATAGAAGCTCCTAAAATGGTAAGTTCTAATTCTATTTCTAATGAAAAATGATGTGGTAAATGTAATAGACTTGAGGGCGAGGTTAAGGACTTAAAGTACCAACTTGAAAGTGCTAGAACCGCCATTGAGTCTTATCGCAAAAATGAAAAAGATGTTAATAAGCTACTAGATAACTATAAGAAAGATATTTCTGAATTAACAAAAACTTTGTCACAAAAACAAATTGCCATTAATAACTATATTAATGAAACTGAAGAAACAAAACTTGAAATGGAAAAAGTTAAATGTTTTTCAGAAAAGATAAACAAGAAACTTGAAAGTTATATAAATGTAGCTTATGTCTTAGACCACATCATTGAAGAACCAAACCAAAATGTGAGCTACAAATTAGTACCTTATCCGGTGTTATTTGAGAATCACAATTTATACACTGTGACACCGGAAAGTTCTGTTAAATCTGGATCTTCATCAGAAAATGAATCGAACACTTCAAGTGTTGGTGATCCAAATTCTGATGAAAGACCGATTTTGGGAGTAAATGATGAGGGCGTGGTTGCAGTAACTGATGATTCTGATTCCGAGAATGATGAACCTCAGAAGAATGTTGAGATTTCTTTGGAAAATAACACTCGAACTACTGAGGGTAGGGAAATACCTAAGGTTCAACATTCTCCTAAAGTTGAACAGACTCAGAATTAGTCAGTGAAGAAAAGCGAGAAAAGTGATTGTAGTGATAAATCTATGAAAGTGTTTTATCGGATGGAAGGATCCGATAAAATAATTTCTAATGAAGAATATCCAATACAGTTCGCTAACTATTCTAAAATCGATAAAATTGGTGATAATTCTAAAACATCAAAGGTTCATGTCACACAATTTGTGAAACCAAAAGAGAAAGTAAATGGATTTGTTGAACCGACTTATTCACTAGAGCCCGTTCCTGAGAGTTTGAGGCAACAGTGTTATAAGAATCAATATCCGGTCAACACATTTGCTAGATTTGATGATGGTAACTCGTTTGAAGAGTATAGAGCCTGTTTTAAGTGTGGAGAGAGAGGGCATTTACTTGCTCACTGTCCATACGTAAGACGAAAAAGGCTAGAGGTTGAAAATAGGCAGAATCATAGAAATCCGAATGTTGGTTTTCCTCAAAAATCATTTTATCCTCAAAAGCAATTTTATGACAAACTGAATTTTTACCAAAGAGGAAATCGACCGGTTGCTTATGACAATCGAAATCTGATTGCTATGGATAATAGAATGAAGAGGCCTATAGTGAATCCGAATTATTAAAAATTTAAATTTGTATTCTAAACCTTATGTTAAATCAAAGGTTGGGCCTTCGTTCGTTAACTCGAAAAAGGTATCTTGGAATTTTCCACCTAAGATTGTTTCTAGGAATTCTGACAAAGTTCAACCAAAATTTCAAACTCAAGTAAGAATTTTAAAACGATCGGAACAATCTTGGCCACCAACTGGATCTTCAGGTACCTCAAGTTCAACTTCAAAACCGGTAAAAGAAGTTCCTGAAACGAAAGTTTTAGAGAAACCGGTTGTTGAAAAGAAAAATGTTGAAAAGAAAACTGTTGAAAAGAAGGAATCTTTGAATGTCTCATTTACTGATACTCAAAGACCCAAGACCAACAAGGCTTGGGTCCCTCATAAAAACTAATCATTTTTGTGAATGGTGCAGGGAGTTCGAGCTGGCCCTGTTAGTAGTCTCTGGATTGTTGACAGTGGAGCTTCCGGGCACATGACGGGAGATATGTCACTCCTTTTTTATATCAAGAATATAAATGGAGGGTATGCCGCGTTTGCTGGAAACAAAGGAGGTTACATTACTATGGAGGGGAGTGTTAGTAATGGAGTTGTGAGTTTCAAGAAGATTTCTTACGTGAAGCAGATTGACTATAATTTGTTGAGTGTATCTCAGATTTGTGACAAAAAGTTTTCTGTGCATTTTGATGAAAAGTCTTGCTACATTTTGAAGCCCGGATTTGTTATACCTAAGAAGTGGATCTTGCTTAAAGCTCCGAGAGTGAACAACTCACGACTCAAGGTCTAGTAACGTGTTTTTTTGTCGAAGGCTACCGAGAAAGAATCTATTATGTGGCATCGACGGATGGGGCATATTCACCTAAGAAAGATGAATAACTTGGTGAAAAATGGGTTAGTTGAGGGCAAAAATGTTAAACACTTTCATTTGAATGATAAGTATGTGAGTTGTAAGAAGGGAAAACGGCACAAACATTCCCACAAACCAAGAAAGTAAATTCTCTTAACATTCCACTTGAACGTCTTCATATGGATCTATTCGGACCAGTGAAACGTAAGCATATTAATGGAGATCTTTACTGCCTTGTGGTGACTGACGACTATTCAAGATTCTCCTGGGTGATGTGCATGCAACACAAAAGTGAAACGTTCAACAATATGAAAGTTCTGTTTACCCAGTTAGAAAACATTTATTGTTGAAGATAAAACGAATCAGAAGTGACAACGGGATGGAGTTCAAGAACTTGGTGATGGATGCATTATGTGAAGAGAAAGGAATTCATCAGGAATATAGTGCACCATATACTCCTCAATAGAACGGTGTTGCAGAACGCAAGAACAAGACTCTAAGCGAAGCGGCTAGGACAATGTTTGCAGATTCTAATCATTCGGTCATCTTCTGGAACGAAGCAATTCATGCAGCTTATTACACTCTGAATCATGTGTTGACAGTGAAGAAGTTTGGAAAAACTTCTTATGAACTGCTTAACAGACGAAAGCCGAATTTAGGGTTTCTAGAACCATTCGGAGCACCATGCACGATGCTGAATCCTACATAAAAGTTTGGAGCCAAAGCAGAAGAGGGCTATTTTGTTGGATATGCGACTCCACCTAAACGTGTGTTTAACAAAAGAACTTGTCAAGTTGAAGAGTGGGCAAATGTGGATGTTCAACGCTACACTTAGAATGCTCCTGGAAATGGGCCCGATTAGTTTGACTACAAAGAACACTTTGAGTCATTCAATCTAGAAAGCTTGGTTGAAGAGGTTGTATTACAATTATACTACGAGTGTGAGAACGCAGTGACTTCACCGTTAGTGCGACCGATCACCGTAACTCCTTCGGCAGCTTTAATGATGCCAGTGCTCCTGTGGTAGAAGAAGAGATTTATCAAGAAGCTTCTACAATGTTTGATTCATCTAAGTCAGAAGATGATGATGAAGTTATCCGTGAATCTATCTTAGATCATGCTACAGTATCACCTCTAGTGAACCCAAATCCAGATATTCCATCTTCATTGAATACGGGTAATGATCTGGACACGGCAGAAAATGTGAATGTTCCAATGGTGATTACAATACCTGAACATCCGGAATCCCAGATTCATCCGTTAGGACAAGTCATTGGAGATCCTGCTAGCAGTGTGATGACGTGAGGTCAACTAAGGCGTGCATCATCACTAGAGAACATTGGAGCCCTTGCCCTATATACTCAGAATCAAAAGTACGGTGATCAAAATGATTGGTCTTTTGCTTGTTATGTTTCGCAGGTTGAGCCGCGGACGTACAAGGATGCTTTACAAGACGATTCTTGGGTGGAAGCAATGCAGCAAGAACTTCAACAATTTCAGAAACTCGGAGTCTGGACGTTGACTGACTTACCACCAGACAGGAAGAAGATTGGTACCAGATGGGTATTCAAATGCAAGAACGATGATATAGGGGTTATCGTCAGGAACAAAGCTCGATTGGTGGTTCAAGGTTTTAGTCAACAAGAGGGAATTGACTATAACGAAGTCTATGCACCGGTTGCACGCATTGAAGCAATTCGAATGCTTCTTGCGTATGCATCTTACATGAAATTCAAGGTGTATTAGATGGATGTTAAGAGTGCTTTTCTCTACAGTGTGGTGAAAGAGGAAGTGTATGTCGGCCAACCACGGGTTTTGAGGATCCTATCCACTGGGATAAGGTCTACAAGCTGAACAAAGCGTTGTACGACTTGCACCATCCCCGAGGCAGTGGTATGAGGAGCTGAGCACATATCTTCTTTCTAAAGGATTCAAGAGAGGTTTAGTTGACTGTACCCTGTTCACGAAACGAACAGCGGGTAACTTGCTTCGTGTGCAAATGTATGTTGATGACATTATATTTGGTTCTACTAATGAACTTTTGTGCAGGGAATTTGAAAAAGTTATGCAGGAGAAGTTTGAGATAAGCGCTATGGGAGAGATGCAGTTCTTTCTAGGATTGCAGGTTGATCAATTGCCATCAGGGATCTTCATCAACCAGACAAAATACGTTTCCGAAGGCTTGAGCCGATTCCAGATGGAGGATTCGAAGCCAATTGATACTCCCATACAACCCAATCACGGGATTGAGTTGACGCTAAGTGGGAGCTTATTGATCCCTTTACATATCATGCCATCGTCGGTTCTCCTTTGTACTAAACTACGTCCCGACCGGATAAAATGTTCGCCACATGTCCTTGTGCACGATTTCAGTCGAAGCCGAAACAAACTCACTTAGTTGCAGTTAAACGAATCCTTATTATCTGAAGGGTACTCCATCACGCGGGTCATGGTATCCTAAGGATGATAACATTGACTTTATTGCCTTTAGTGATGCAGTTTATGCAGGTTTTGATATTGACGCTAAATCCACAACGGCTGGATGTCAATTTCTGGGGAGCAGGCTCGTGACCTGGCAATGCAAGAAGTAGAAGTTAGTTGCTCTGTCTACATGTGAAGCACAATACGTGGCAGCCTCGAGTTGCTGTTCACAAGTGCTTTGGATACAACAAGAGATGCGCGACTACGGTTTGCAATTTCTTAGAATCCCCATTCAATGTGATAATGAAGTAGCCATTGCACTCACTAAAGACACTGTCAATCATTCCAAGGCTAAGCATAACCGAGTTCGGTGTCACTTTATTCGGGATTGCTATGTTAAAGGATTGATTGACATGGTCAAAATCCACACTGATTACCAAAGAGCCAATTTGTTTACCAAAGCTTTTGATAAATCACGTTTTGAATTCTTATTAAGAGCTAATGGTATAACAGAAAAGCAAGATTAGACCTCATCAGGTTATCAACTTTTTATTTTGTTCTTATTTTTCAAAAATCAAAAATCCAAAAATATGTTTTTAATTTATGGGGAGCTTTTATTTTCAGAAAAACCGAAAAAATTGAAAAATTTGAAAAAGCCATAAAAATTAGAAAATCCAAAATGATTTTCCTGGAGAAAAAGAGGAGATGATAATACAGCAGTGAGGATCTGACACATGCTAAAGGTAGTTATGTTAATTGTTATCCGGGGTATCTTGACTTATCTTTTGTCGTATTGATTTACAGACCTAAATTCAGTCATGATATTTGCAAGAAGAGTTTATATACCAAAACCAAAAAGTTACCGAATTGAGGAACTTTATGTATAATAATGATTAAAGATCATTTAATGCATCGTATCAAATCTATGATGAAAATCATATTTTATATCAGTCTCAACTTGATACGTGTGCACATGTTACTTTGTAGCATTGATTTGCTGACCTGTACACCTCTGTGCCTTTATTTTGTAAATAATGGATAACAATGGCATAATCACGCGTTATGACGAAGCTTTGTGCAAATTCGTTGATACGGGAGTATGTCGTGTGTGTGAGAACCATAAGCTTGTTAGTTTTAATACACTTAATGCGTATCATTTTAAAGCATTGCATAACGGTCTACATGTGATCTTATGTGGACCACAATATCAGCAATTGCCTAATCACACATTGTCTTTAATGATAATATATTAAAGATCAATGGTGTGATCAGATTTCTCATAAACTGATATGATCCTCTTACCGGAAATCACAAAATGTTTACTACTTTCAGTTTTTTATTTTCTTCATATACAGAAAAACTCAAAAAGATTTTTGGTGTGTTTTAGAATAAATTTCAGAAAATCCAAAATTTTTACATTTATGTTTTATTTTCGATAACCGATGTTAGATGATAGTCATTTTCTGATGTTTGACGAACCAATTTGAGTTTTGTATCATTTAAATGAGAAATTTTTAAGGTTTAGATGGTTTAAAATGACAAAACGGGAATCGAATCGTACAATTTGGTAAAATTTAGTTTTTCCAGTTCTTCATTCGACATTTCGTTAGGTCGAATAATGTTTCTGAGGGTTGATTCGAACCTAAGTAAGTGGTGGAATGGGAGTGGTTGTTTGAAAAAGTTTTCATTTGAACCCTTTCACATTCATTCGGGCCTTTCAATAGGTCGAATGAAAATGAAACCTTCTCATTTGAGTCTTGAAAGGGTCGAATGAGCCAAGTCTATAAATACCATTCAGCTCATTTGAACCCCACACAATTTTTCTTTGATTTTTCAACTTAAACCCATTGTTGTTGCCTTTGGATTTTAGACCTTATAATCTTGCTCCCTGTTACTTGTTGATCATTTCCATACTATTTTCACAGGTAATGGACAAGAAAACAGATCAGAATCTTTGTTTGAAGCTTACAAACCCTAGACTTTGCATTTGTGGTTTTTAACAGTTTGTTAACCTAAATTGAACATGGATTAACAATCATCGATGGTTTTAGGGGGAGAATATAACAAAATCCAGTGTTTAAACATATTAACATTGATAATCGATTGTTTAAACCCTAGAATTTTAGGAAAACCATCAATAATTGTTTGAATGATAAAATTGAATGTTAATTAGGGTTAATCGATCACTTTTGGATGTATTAGAATCAAAATATGATGTTAAAACAGATTAAACAAGGATTTGGTCATTTCAAATTCAAACTGATGAACATTTGACCATTTTGAAGGGTCAGATGAATATAAATAGGTCGAATGGACAGTTTTTGATGTTCATTCGACACAACTCAAACTCATTTGAACCCTCGAAAGGTCGAATGAAGATGAATTTTTGACCATTTTTCAAGTTTTATCCGAATTAACGTATTTTTATGTTTTCTTTGATTGTTTTCGCAGATTAAAATGGCTGAACAACCACAATAGGAAGTTCAAGAGCAGGAAGCACCAAAGGAGTTGAACTTTGAAGACAAACATAATTGTTGTGCGTATATTGGACCAATTGGAAAGTATGAAGAGTTTTCTGGGATTATAGACTTTCTGAAGAGATCAAGAGTGGTGTATGCTATTGCTCAGCCGATGACAATTTACAAAGATCACCAAGTTGATTTCTGGGAGAATGCTGGTATAACTTTTTGGGAAAACAAGACGTGTATTCAGAGTAGAATTCAAGGACAAATGGTGTTAGTGAATGAACAAGATATCAGGGAAGCATTGCAGCTAGAAGATTCTCATGGACTGAACAACCGCAAATGTTTTCTCAGGATGAAATACAAGGGTCCAATTACTGATTGTTTGTTACATAAGGCGAAGTTGTGTCCACAGTACAAGTATCTACTTCATGTGATACTACATGTTTTGGGACCAGTGAGTGGAGGCTATGATGTGCTGAGGAAGTCTTTATGTTCATTGGTGGTTGCTCTAATTCTAAACAAGCCATTTAATGTATCTGTGATGATATTCCATCATACGATTGAAGTGTTACAAGGATTGAAGGGTGATAAACTGTTGATGTATCCTAGATTTCTGTAGATGATATTTGACAACAAGTACAAAGATTTAAAGAAAGATCCATTGCAAATAGTCAATCAAGTTCACATGAATCAGACTACTTTGAATAGGACAAACACGTATAAAGGATTGACTGATGCAGAAAAGCTACTTCATAAGCATTTGTTTGGACATTTGAGTTCAGTAGCTTATAAGGATCCAGGGCAAGATAAGGTGAGGCATGCTGAGAGCATTCTGATTCTGATAGTCCTTTATGCCCAGTTGACAAGAGTGCAAAAAGGAAACATCAGGTTATCAACAAAGGTGCTTAATCAGGCAAAGACAAACAGGTGGTGATTGAGAAAGAATCAAAGTCTAAAAAGGTGTCTAAGGCAAAAGGCAAGACAAAAACGTTGTTAGTTGATGAAGATTCAGAGGAGACTGAAGAAGATGTTGAGTGGGATTCTCAAACAAAAAAATTGAAGAATACTAATCCCAAGGCCACTAAGATTAGTACTCCGGAAGCACTTGAGAAGATTTATGAGGAGCAGAGACAAAAAAAAGTGACTGAAGAGAATCAGGAGCTAATTCTAGATCTTGATGAAGATGTACAAGGTTCTCTTGTTCCTGAAGCAAAAGTTAAACGTGGGAGAGCGAACACTATGTCTAAGAAAGAACCTCCAAGAAAGAGGAGAAATAGAGAGATTGATTTGTTAATTCAAGGAAAGAAAGTCCCAGCAGCTGAAAGTTCAAAAGACACATCACCAGCAACATCTCCAGTGATAAAGAAGAAGAAAGTTGTTGAAAAAGTTGTTACTACAGATCCTGCATCACAACTGAACCCTGAAAACATTTTAGTGACATTGAAGAGTGTTTTAGAGGAAATGCAGAAAAAGAGTGCTAAACCTAGAGCTGAATCTAGTTCTACTCCTCAGGTTACAGTTTCAGATGATGTAATGGAAGCTGTAAACAGACAGATTGCAAATGTCATGAAAGCATTCAATCGGCAACAAGAGGAGATTAGACAGATGAAGGAAAATGAAAGTGATATGTTAAAGATTGTATTGTCTTCTAAAGCACGTCAGGATGATTCAGAAGAAAAGATAAAGGTACTTGAAAGTGAGAATAGACAGTTGAAGACAACTGGAAGAAGAAAGAGAAACAGAATCAAGTTGATTGAAGAAGAAAACAAAGAAATGAGAAAGATGATTGATAAGTTGTCTTTTGAAGCACCACAGTTGAAGGATACAGAGGAGGAAGAGGAAAAAGAGGAAGAACAGGTTGATTATGACAGTTCTGACGAAGGACGAGAAGATCATGCTGGGATTGACAGTTCAGATGATGATGATGATACAGAAGGAAAGAGTTCAAACAAAGACAAAGATTCATGTTCAAAAGATACAGACGATGGTGACGATGATGCTGATCAGTTTAGTTTTGAAAAGAGAGAATTTGATAAAGGTAGCAAAGGCGAATCCAGTTATAAGAAGAAATCAAGTGAAGCTGTTAATGAAGATCAAAGCATTTTATGGACTGAAAAGATTCGAGCTTTATCAGATGAAGATAAAAAGTTGTATAAGCAGATGCTTAAAAGAAACTATTGGACAATTGAGTTAACTGAAAGATTCCCAGAAATATTTGAGAATGATGACATGAAGTACTTGATTGAATATCAAGATCCTGATCTTGAAGACGGGGAAGTATCTGCAGCAATGACAAAAAAGATACTAGAAGGTCTTGCTAAGCAGGTCGGGAAGTCTCTAGAGGAAATTATGCAAGAGAAAGAGATTCCTGATGTTCCAGTTACAGAAGCAAGAAAACATTCAGATGATCAAGATACTTCGTACTTTGAAGAAGTTGAGATTGAAGATATTTCACACGAAGAGTATCCTGAGTACTATCCAATGAAAGAGAATGTTGTGATTCCAGAGATCAATGAACAAACACTAAATGAAGCTGAGAAGTTAGCAGAGATGAAAGGTAAAAAGATCATTGATGAAGTGTTTGGAAAGGATGCTGAGAATAAACAAACTTTCAAACAGTCTGATGAATTGAAATAGTTGTTGAAGAAATTTAAGGATAAAGAAGCAAACAGACCGGTTGGAGAAGTGCAAGGAGCATTCTACAAGTATCATAACCAAGTCTTTAAGGGCAGAGCGTTAGGATGGAAGTATTTTCCACAACTAAGGTGTATTGGAGTAAAATGGGAGAAGGGAATTTTTTACTTCTACAGATTCCATGATATCAAAACACTACCGTACTGGGATGTGAGGGATATTTGTAGACATACGATGAATGGTGCTTCTGTGAACAACACAGCTGTTGGATGGTTTGCTGATAAGATGACACGGGAAAGTCAAACGAATTGGGACTTGTTTAGGCCTCAATATCCTAAACGGGTTGTACACAAAGAGATTGATCCTAAAACTAGTTTGAAGAAGGTTACTTTGAAGTATAAACCTCCTGTGGTGATGAAGAGAATACCTTTGATGCCGAGCAGCATTTCAGCAAAGACTTTGCTTTTTGGTACTATGACTGGAAAACCGCTGAAGCTGTGATCGTGCTACATGATAAGAATCTGAAGCTTATATGTAAGAAAATACGTGTGTTTGATCCGATGTGGTTGATCAATTATTCACGAGAAGACATCAACACGTTGTATTTCAATCTGATTCACTTCGATGTTAAAGATTTAGTGCAGGCGTGGAGATATTATAAAGTTGTATGCTTTTGCTTCGCATGGGATGTGAACGCTGGGTGTGATTACAACAAGTTGCTGGGAAAGTTTGTGAAAGCTAGAGAAGAAACGAAGAAAAGTTCGCTCAAGCTGAAAGGTGAACCAGAAATGAGCGCAAAACAAAGAAAATCGTTGAAGATCAAGCTGATTAACAAGACGTTGGAGTATCAAGAACAACAATCCAAGCAATAGCCAAGGGAGAGTTTGTAGATGCATAAGTGTGGCTATCGCTTTGGATTATTCAAGATATGGCGTTTAAAGTTGAAGATGTGAAGATATTGAAACCCATTCAACCATACGTGGGGACGAATGAACAACAATAGGGTCGAACGAAGTTTTTTATGTAATCTTGTTGGTTCGAGCTAGGTAAGGGTCGAATAGACTCGTTCGACCTCTGCAGGGGTCGAATGAGGTTTCTATATATATGTTTGTTTTGTTTTGCAGGTAAACAACGGTTGGTCATTTGTGTGTGAACTGTGTGTTTTGTTTTTAGAAGGTTCTAAACTAGGTTTTCATTGTAATCTAAGGCTTTGTAAGATTAATATCAATTGATTATCAAAGAAATGTTTATTAAAATGGATTTCTTTGTGTTCTGATCTGATTATTATCATTTTGCATGTGATCTAGGGTTTCCACACCTAGATTGCTCTACTTGTGTGATAAACTAGTTGAATTCTTACAATCCGATCCTTTACAACTTGCCTTGAAGAGAACATTGACTGGCTTTGATCGGACTCGAATCTGGACTGCAGCTGGCCAAGTTTGACCGACTTTGACCAAGTTCTCTTCTGTTGACCAACCTCCACCACTTGCTCTACTCGAAATATCTTGCCGGGAATGAAAATAAACCGGAGGGACCGGACCAAGCATGGCATCCGTCAATGTTGTTGCTCCATAACCAGAAAGAACTCAGAACCGAGCAATAAAACGAGAACCCACCATGATTTAGTACTGTGGCCAATCGAAACAGGTGCAAATCGAAACCAAACACGAATCAGCACAAACACTACATGGTCTCCCCAAAGCTAAATCGACCGGAACTAAGGATTGGACAGAAAAACCCAGCACCGCCTTCTGTACTCGTCCATGTAGTCGACCCAAACAAAGAAATCCCAAGCTAATCTTCATGTAAGGGTCGTGGTTGTGTGCAGTGAACGAAAGAAAGGGGTAGATGCAGTAGGTTGTGGTGTCGTGGCTTCCCCCACCACTAACGTTGTATAGAGTCGAGAGGGAGGGGTTGGCGTTGCTCATGGTGGCTCGAGTGGGAGAGGGAGAGAATCTGTAAATGGTGGTAGTGTGTGTAGGAAATGAAGTTGAGGAAGGAGGATGAGAGGTGTAGGAGAAGAAGAGTGATGGTGGCTAGGGTTTTGGAAAAGAGTGAAGGTGGAAGAAGATGATAAGATATTATATAGGTAGGGTTATGAGATGGGTTAAGTGGAAGATTATTGTGTATACGAACCCGTTACTGACTCGGGTCTCGGTTAAATATTTTCATTGCGCAAATAATTATGAGATGATTCGTTTACATAAATCGACTTAAACCAAAAGGAAGGAAAATCCAATGGACCGACCCCATCATCTCCACCCCGTAGGAACTACGAGATCGAGCACTTGGAATATATTTTAATTATAGGCAAATATATTTAGTCGTATAAAAAATTCGTTTTATGTTAGTTGCCTAGCACGTCATACTTACTGATGCAATTTTAAATGATTAAGTTGGCGAATTAACTAATTATAGTCATTCCCAAATAAGAATTTGTTATCTCCTAAACGATATATTATTGTTAACGACTTAAAATCGTTTTATTAATAAAATATTATTATTATATTATTTGAGAAAAGCCGGGCATTACATCAACGTTTATCTTAATCATTAACTTGAAATAAATGGTTACAACTCAAATTAAGACAAACACTGAAAACTAGGGTTTTTTTGACAGAGTATAGGCACTTAGGAATAATGACAACTGATAATAACTAACTATAACCGCTGCCCAACAACCCTATATGTAAACAGACTCCATTCGACCTATCGAAGGTCTAAATGGGTCCATTTTGACCTTGCATTGATCCGATTGAGAACTTTATGTTCTCATTCGAACCTACGACCACTCGAATGACAACTTACAACTGAAAACGCAAACTAACTTTCGACGTATTATGACCTAGCCTATCCAAAAGCTACAGACACATATGTGAAATATGCATCTATAGACTCCCCTTGTCTGTAACTCAGATTCTTCAATTGTTGTCACGTAAAACACCCTTCAGCTTGTCTTTCACATTCTTTGTCTTTCTTGCATCAATCTTTTGAACTTGTCGCTTTTCAACTATCTTCCGCAACTTCATTGAGTACTTTCCAGCAATCCCTTGTAATCACAATTTGAATGAACTTCAAAAGCAAAGCAAAGCAAAGAAAAACTTGATCACAGCTTGAAACCTCCACGCTTTCTGAATATCTAACGCATAAAAGTGAATAGGATTGAAGTATAAGGTCTCAACATCATTTCTCGAGCAATTTATCAACCACATCAGATCAAACATAAGAATCTTCTTTCACAGCTTTGATTTGTCTTCTTCATCCATAACTATCACCGCTTCACCCGTTCTCCAATCGTAATATCAAAAAGCAAAATTCTTGCTGATGTCTTGCTCAATTGGCATTAACGGGATCTTCTTCATGCATGTTGCTAGCTTGTAGTTCAATGTTACATAAGGAAGTTTGTTCAACGGATTGATCTTCTTATGAACTACTCTGTGAGGATATTACGGCTTGAAGATGTCCCACATTGTTTGGCTTTCTCAAGTCATCTTATTAGCCATCCACACCAATAAACCTGAAGCCGAAGCACCGATACATATGTCACGTACAGCCCAGTGTGGAAGAGTCTTGATATCATGAAAGCAACTGAAATACACGATTCCTCTATCCCATTTAATTCCATCACACCTGATTTGAGGAAAGAATTTACAGCTTATCGCACTTCCTTTGAATATCTGATTATGGTAGCGATAGAATTCTCCTTGAATCGGCGGAAGTGGACGATTATCAGATTATTCACGCAATCTTCTTAGATAGTTTTTCAAAGCATCTAATTGCTTGCTGACATCTTATCTTTCATTACAGTAAAGATTTCATCGATCACTTCTTTACCCTTCTTGTCAGCCACTTTTGGTAACCAAGTTTGCTTAGGTCTTTTCAAAATTCGAATTTGTTTAGAATTATCAATTTTGACATTTTAATTTTTCTTTGTTAAGACTTTTGGTTGAACATTCTTAACAACCTTTTCTGATTTAACAAATGAAGGTCCGGTATCCGACTTAATAGATGGTTTAGCAGTTTGTTTAACTACATAAACTTTCTGTTTATCTTACAGTGTTTACCATTGGTTTCTTCTTTGTTCTGTTCATAGCAATTCGATTGCGATTGTCATAAACAATCGGTTGTTTTCCTCTTGATTGAACATTTTCCCTTTGAGGATAAAATCTCTTGAATTCCTATAGTTCCTTCTAACCTCAACTTCATGCCTTATGTGTCTTACATATGGACAGTGAACAACTAAATGTCCTCACTCACTACATTTAAAACAGACACGGTATTCTTCAAACATCGGCTTATCATGACCACTCGCGAAAGTGTTTACCAGGTATTTATCCTCAATACACTTCCTTCTTAAACTCTCAGGAGCAAGCTCCAGTGAGTAAGATGATTCAACACTCTCAGTTGGTTTGACAAACCCAGTCACATGAATTCTATTTTTCTTAGAATCATCACCATACAGTTTTTGAATTAATTCTGGTGGAAAGTCATTTGTCCTTTTTAGATTTAGGAAACCAAATTGTACTTTCTTGCCAGATTTTTGAAATCATAGAACAATTGACAAACTGTATGGGATATTCCTCATCTGGAAAGTATTTGATCAGATCCTTCCATCCGATAAAAAATTTCACACCTTTCTCTGAATCTTTCACATCAGTTTTCTTAACTAATGATTTTGGTTTTGTTTCATGTGACACCCGTCGAAATCACAGGTCATGTCCGCACATTTGACTACACGTAAATACATTGTGCATAGCATTACATGTTATCATTTGCATCATAGTTGGACTATACAGGGTTCCAACGAGTCAATACCAAAGCACACAGTCTAATAAGTACACACACTAGTTTGTTCAAGGCTTTAGTTAATCCAGTAAGTCATGCTAGACTACAGGAAACCCATGCAGTTGAATATACGATTCCAAATTGTTAACCGACAAGAACAAAAACAAAACAATGTTCATTCACATGAGGTTACCAACATATGTTTGGAAATAACAAAATACCTCACACATACATGTAAAAATACACACACGACCACCTACATACATACACGAATGCATCCATACATACATACTCACTTACTAGTCACCATTCTTATCCTAACAAGAGACCCTACATAGGAATGGAATCCACAAACATTCTACAACCTCCAAGACATGTTGATTTACCGTAAGAATTCCAGATTATTTCCAAAGGCCATCAATCACCACACCACCATCCAATAAGTCCAAGAACCTAGGTGTTTTCACTAAAAAGGGACTTTGTAATCACACTTCATAAACATAGATAGTTTTGACTTCCTAAATCGTTCATTTACACCCATGCATTTTGGCCCATGTATTCCTAAGACAAGCTAAGTGAAACATGGATCAAACTAGCCTACACCTGTACACTATACATACATACCAACACACATACATATACACGCATATATACATCCACACACAACTCCATATCCCTAGTTCCTAGACTTATACTAACCTAGTAACAACATAAATTCCATGATCATCCAACCTTAGTCAACTTGCCTAAACAATCATGTCCATTTTCCCATAATTTTCGGCCCCCAAGAATGTGCACACAACCAAACAAGAACACTAGTCTTCTCATTGTACTAACATGGTAAGAACATGAAATGCATGAGCCTCCACACCTTGTCCACCTTGCCATCCAATACTTGCTCATTCCCCATGAATTTCGGCTACTACCCCACCCCTACAAGTCAAGCCAAAACCTCAAGTCAACACATTTCCCTTACAAGGCTCCTAGAGAAGTCACATTAAGAAAGCAAGGGGTTGACTATCCTCAATTGTGAACCAATATGACCATGCCCATCCTCTCACCAATCGGCTATATATATATAGAGCCATGAGGATCACACTACAACTTCACATAACTCACTAACACTTGAACAAAGACATAAGTAACCCTTGGTGACCCTAAGCAAGTCACAACATTTGTTTTGCCAAAAATAGAATAAACATGGCCATGTGAATAACAAAACAAACAATTACTGACACATACAGTATGTGACAAACGTGGATAGTGGCACAGAAGCCCTAGTCCATAGGTGTTACAGTCGGGTGAACAATTGCATGGTAGTTAGAGCCAAACATAAACCTAAGTTGTTTTTAATTGAATTTAGGGTTCCTAACTAGACACACCGCATCAGATTGAGTTCAGTCTAGCATCCAAACATCAAGTGAGTATTCACGGCCCTTTTTTATAGTCTTTTTACATTTTGGGGGGAAAACATGCGTACAGTTTTCATTTACATACATGACTATTATGTGAACATGAGACAATAAGGTTCAGGATCCATTAAGCCCTCGTGTCATACATTTCACCATAACCATTAGCTATAGATTTAGCCATGAAACAGCGGAATAGATCTATTGGGTTGACACCCCCACTCTTGGTCAGTCACTCTGACCGGATGACAGATATCAAGAGAGTGCTTGTATTTCACATTATTTCATTGTCTTTAGTGTACAATGGGCGAGGAACAACATGTCAAGGTTTGGTTATGGGCTCATGTCAGATCATATGATGATTATTGCCCTAGCTAGGCAGTAATTTAGTCAGTTTTGGATAATATGTCCATTCATACAAACCCATGTACTCACCAACTTTATGTTGACCCATATATTTTACATGCATGTTTTTCAGGAAATTAGCATGGAGCATGGAGAACTTGGGAAGGTCGCGTGCGGGCATTTATGGGATACCATCTTTTGAACTATTGTTGTGAGGTTTTAACCTAAACATTCTACACAATGGTTTTACTGCAAACAATTAATGTTATGTTTTTGTAAGACTTGATTGTTAAATGGTAATTCCTGTTTTATTTAAATAATGCTCGTGTGACCTTTGTGCTTGGAAATCATTCAAAGTTACACCCCGTGTTTCCGCCTTGGCGGGGTGTGACAGATTGGTATCAGAGCACGAGGTTATAGCGAACTAAGATTCTTTTAAGTCAAACTATAATCTAAACAAAATTGATTTTGAAATGTTTTCCAAAGGAAAGAAACACAACAATTATCCCTACGCACTACGCAAGTTCCATGCCAGTTACCTACTTCACACATTAGTAGATATATTAAGTACACTACATGATTTCTAACACACACGTGTGTTCATTGATTTCCAGGATCATGGCACACTGCGATTACCATATCATCATCTCGGATTCTGAGGAGGAGCACGTGCCAGAGAGCCTCCAGCCGATGACCTTCAGCAGGGTTATGAACCCGACTCCAGCGACTAGGATGTTGCAGAGGACCACATGCAGGTGGATCATGTTGTCTTAGACGACGAGGATGTTGTGCCCGCTGGAGAGGCACAGAAGGAGGATGCACCTCCACCGCAGCCAGAGCCTAGGGCACCATCTTTCCGTCCTTATCGCCGTGTCCAGGTTGAGTACGCTTGATGTACACTCCTCGGAAACAAGTACTCCTTCCACTGCCACCTATCGCTACAGTCGAGGCTCTAGCCCAGGTTGACCCTGAGCCTCCAGCACCAGCAGACCCCCAGGCCCCAGCACCAGAGGCACCAAAGCTACACAAGAAGAAGCTACTTTGGAGATCTCAGGCTCCTAAGAGGACATACTTGCCGACTATTGATGGTTTCTTAGCTTACTCTGACGAGGATAATAACAGCGAGGCCCCATCTACTTTTGAGATTGGCGGATCATCCCAGCCACCCTCTGACACACCATTACCCACTCGTTTCGAGCCTGCTCCAGTACGCCACACTCACTACTCTATGCGAGACATGGTTGGACGTCACGACACAGAGATTGGGGTGTTACATAATACAGTTCAGGAGATCGAGGATGACCTGTATCTGGCAGGTAAGACCAGGGATCCCATTCTCTATGGATTGGATGAGTTGGGTACGCGTGTGTATGAGGCAGATCAGGGACGCGCCACGGTAGAGGAGCGTGTCGCCGAGCTTGAGGCTAGAGTTGACGATCTCGAGGCGAGGATGACTGCATCTGTTGCAGCTTTGTCTGCTACTTTCCCACCCCATCCCCGTAGGATATCACGTATTGTGCTAGTAGTAGTAGTTTAAAAACTTGTAAGGCAGTATGCAATTTTATTTTGTATTCAGAAACAAAATCGTATCAAGTGCGTTAAACTTTCTATGAAAAGTGCGATATTTTGGGTTCCTATATTGTGTTGTGCCATGTCTTTGTGATCGTGTTTTGACATTTGTGTTGATTGTATAGTTGTTTTGATTGGTGCATATGTTGATGTTTTGATTGGTGCATATGTTGACAATATTATACAGTAATATGTGTCTCATTATTTTAATCTTATGTATTAGAACATGGCTCCCAAAAGAACTACTCGATCGACTTCTGAGGAAGAAGCTTTTCCGACCACCTCAGCGGACCTAGACAGGGTAATTGACAGGCTATCACGCAACATGAAGCAAACCGTGCTGATTCCAGTGGCGGTTCGGGCGCAGCAGGCCAACGCAGAACCCAGGATCCCAAGACTGGTAAAGCTCTTGTCTATCCTTTCTTAGTCTTGATCTTCTCTTATGCAACTCCATCGACTGATAAACCATTCATTCTGACACCGCAGAAGTATAGAATACCATGTGTGGGTGTTCCTACAAGACTTTCATGGCATGCAAGCCTGGAACTTTCATGGGTTAGAAGGAGCAATTGGTAATGTCCGTTGGATCGAGAAAACCGAGTCAGTACTTGATATCAGTGGTTGTTCAGAGACCAAAAGATAAAGTTGTCACTTGTACCTTCCAGGACGAGGCTCTAACATGGTGGAGCCTGCAAGTGCAGACCTTGGGTCGTGAAGCTACCTACAATCTTTCATGGACTGAGTTGAAGTCGATGCTGATGGATAAGTATTGCCCGCGGAGTGAACTACAGAAGTTGGAGACTGAGTTCTGGAATTTGTCCATGAACAGGGCGGATATCGCTGCCTATACCACCAGATTTCATGAGCTTTCTCGTCTAGTTCCACACATGGTTACCCCGAGTATAAGCGGGTAGAGAGATACATCTGGGGACTTTCTCCTAAGATCCGTAGCAAGGTTACCACTGCCGCTCCAGCTTCCATTCAGCATGTTGTCACCCTTGCTCACAGCCTGACCGACGATGCGGTACGTATGGGATCCCTGACTTAAAAGGAATCCGACAAGGGTGAAGGCTCTGGAAACAAGAGTAAGTGGTCCCACTTCAAGAAAGGGAGAGGTGCAGAAGGTAATCCCAGCAAGAAACCTGAAACCGTCAAAGCTTTTGATTCCACCGCTACTGAAACTCGCAAGCCATACAACAGGCCCCACCCACTCTGCAACAAATGCAAGTACCATCACGTGGGGACATGTGACAGCATCAAATGCGAGAAGTGCAAGCGGATGGGACATCCCACAGTGTAGTGCCGGGCCAAGGCAGTCGGGAAAAATGATAGGAAACCCGGATGTTTTGAATGTGGAGCCATTGACCATTTCAAGAAAGACTGCCCCAAGGTGAAGGGTCAAGCTTGAGGCAGGGCTTTTGTCATGGGCGCAGAAGACGCACGTGAGGATCCTAAAGTTGTCACGGGTACGTTCTTCGTAAACAATCATGTTGCTTCTGTACTTTTCGATACCGGTGCCGATTTAAGTTTTGTGTCAACCGTCTTTAAACAAGCCATTGGATTAGAGTCAACTAAGTTGCACACCGCTATTTGATAGAATTGGCCAACGGTAAGACAATTGAGTCTGATGAAGTGTTTAAGGATTGTGCATTGAAACTAGGAGATCATGAGTTCAGTATTGACCTTCAACCTGTCGAGCTAGGAAGTTTCAACGTCATAGTTGGAATGGATTGGTTGTCGAAGAATCGAGCCGAAATCATCTGCTGTGCAAGAATAGTTCGAGTACCGTTGCTAAACGGAGAGGTTTTGTCCATTCAAGGGGAGTGCTGGAAGACTCCGTTGCGACTTATATCTTGCATCAAAGCCCAGAATTGTTTGCGGAAAGGCCATTTTGAATTCTTGGCGCACGTGATTGAGAAGAAATCTGAGGAAAGATGAATCAAAGACATCCCTGTCGTGAGGGAATTTCCAGAAGTCTTTCCCGAAGATCTGCCAGGATTGCCACCCCCGAGGCAAGTTGAGTTTCGTGTTGACCTTATTCCCGGAGCTGCTCCCGTAGCCCGATCGCCTTACCGTTTAGCTCCATCTAAGATACAAGAACTATCCAAACAGTTGCAAGAACTACTTGACAAAGGATTCATTCGACCGAGCTCGTCACCCTAGGGAGCTCCAGTTTTATTTGTCAAGAAGAAGGATGGATCCTTTCGCATGTGCATCGATTACAGAGAGTTAAACAAGCTCACGGTGAATAACCGTTATCCTCTTCCTAGGATCGATGATCTGTTTGACCAATTGCAAGGTTCGAGTTTTTACTCGAAGATTAACCTGAGATCAGACTATCATCAGTTGCGCATCCATGAGGAGGATATTCCCAAGACCGCTTTTAGGACGCGGTATGGTCATTATGAATTTCTAGTAATGCCGTTCGGTTTGACTAACGCACCAACAGTGTTCATGGACCTGATGAACCGAGTGTGTAAGCCTTACCTCGACAAGTTCGTGATTGTGTTCATTGACGACATTTTGACCTATTCACGAACCCAAGAGGAACACGAACAACATTTGAGGGAGATTCTTAATATACTTAAGAACGAGAAACTGTATGCCAAGTTTTCCAAATGCGAATTCTGGATTCGTGAAGTTCACTTCCTTGGCCACGTCGTGAACGAAAAGGGTATACATGTTGATCCAGCCAAGATTGAAGCGATCAAAAATTAGGCTAGACCCGATACCCCAACCGAAGTTCGACAATTTCTACGGTTAGCTGGCTATTATCGTCGATTCATCGAGATTTTTTCAAAATTAGCCCAGTCCCTAACAGTCTTGACCCAAAAAGACAAGAAATTCGAATAGGGAGATCAGCAAGAACCAGCTTTCCAGCTTTTGAAGCTCAAGCTATGCAGCGCACCGATTCTCTCGTTGCCAGAAGGAATGGAAGATTTTGTGGTTTATTGCGACGCATCTCACCAAGGTCTCGGTTGTGTCCTAATGTAGAGGAATAAAGTTATTGCCTATGCCTCACGCCAACTCAAGGTGCACGAACGAAACTACACAACCCATGATTTGGAATTGGGCACAGTAGTGTTCGCACTCAAGATTTGGAGACACTACCTCTATGGGTCCAAGTGTACTGTCTTTACCGATCACAAGAGCTTACAACATATCTTTGACCAGAAGGACCTGAACATGCGTCAAAGACGATGGGTTGAGCTACTCAATGACTACGACTGTGAGATTAAGTACCATCCAGGAAAGGCAAATGTCGTAGCAGACGCATTGAGCCGAAAGGAACGTGCCAGAACGTTGTGTGTCCGTGCGTTTGGCATGACCATTCAAACCGATCTCACAGCTCGTATTCGTCAGGCTCAGCAAGAAGCTCTCAAGGATAGTAATATCGGGCATGAAGCTCTATACAGTCAGGTTAATCAGTTAGAGACAAAACCTGATGGGTCAAAATATTTCCTAAACAGAATATAGGTTCCATTGTATGGAGGATTGCGTGATCTAGTTCTGGACGAAGCACACAAGTCCAAGTACTCGATACACCCCGGTGCAGATAAGATGTTCAAGGAACTCAAGGAATTCTATTGGTGGCCTAACCTCAAGGGTTGCATTACAACCTATGTCAAACATTGTTTAACATGCTCAAAGGTTAAGGCAGAATATCAGAAACCTTCAGGTATGCTTCACCAACAAGAGATACCCGTTTGGAAATGGGAGCAAATTTCTATGGACTTCGTCGCCAAATTGCCAAAGACATCTCATGGTCATGATGCAATCTAGGTAATTGTCGATCGTCTGACAAAATATACGCATATCTTGCCCATCAAGGAGACAGACAAGACGGAAAAATTATCCAGGATATACATCAATGAAGTCGTGTCAAGACACGGTGTGCCTATCTCCATAATCTCTGATCGGGATAGTAACATTACTTCAAGGTTTTGGCAATCATTGCAAGAAGCCCTTGGTTCCCGTCTGGACTTGAGCACTGCTTACCATCCTCAGACAGATGGACAAAGCGAAAGGACCATTCAGACACTGTAGGATATGCTTTGAGCGTGTGTAATTGATTTTGGAGGGAATTGGGACACACATTTGCCGTTGATCGAATTCTCTTACAACAACAGTTACCACACCAGTATCAAAGAAGCACCTTTTGAAGCATTGTATGGGCGCAAGTGTCGATCGCAGTGTGTTGGGTAGAGGTAGGGGACAAGCAGATGACAGGTCCCGAACTCATCTAGGAGACAACTGACAAGATCTTCCAGATCAGGGACAGATTGAAAGCCGCCCGAGACAGACAGAAGAGCAATGCGGACCAAAGGCGCAAGCCTTTAGAGTTTCAGGTAGGTGACGGAGTTTAGCTCAAAGTATCTCCATGGAAAGGGTTCCCAGGTTTGGCAAACGTTGGAAGCTCAATCCCAGATACATAGGTCCATTCAAGATCCTTGCACGAATTGGACCAGTTGCATACAAACTCAAGTTACCGCAAGAACTCAGTGGCGTTCACGACATGTTTCACGTCTTGAATCTCAAGAAGTGTTTTGCTGATAAATCATTGATTATCCCTCTAGAGGAAATCCACATCGACAAACAACTTCATTTCATAGAGGAGCCACTCGAGATAAAAGACTGGAAGAATCAGAAACTTCGTCACAGTCAGGTCAAGCTAGTTAAGGTACATTGGGATTCCAAGCGTGGACCCGAGTTCACGTGGGAGCGTGAAGACCAAATGAAACGCAAATACCCACATCTCTTCCAGGGGACCACCAGTTCAAATGACCAACACCGAAAATTTCGCGGACGAAATTCCTCGAACAGGGGGAGAATGTGACACCCGTCGAAATCACATATTATGTCCACACATTTGACTACACATAAATACATTGACCATAGCATTACATGTTATCATTTGCATCATAGTTGGACTATACAGGGTTCCAACGAGAATCCACAAACATTCTACAACCTCCAAGACATGTTGATTTACCGTAAGAATTCCATATTCTTTCCCAAAGGCCATCGATCACCACACCACCATCCAATAAGTCCAAGAACCTAGGTTTTTTCACTAACAAGGGACTTTGTAATCACACTTCATAAACTTAGATAGTTTTGACTTCCTAAATTGTTCATTTACACCCATGCATTTCGGCCCATTTATTCCTAAGACAAGCTAAGTGAAACAATGGATCAAACTAGCCGACACCTCTACACTATTCATACATACCAACATGCATACATATAGACGCATATATACATCCACACACAACTCCATATCCCAAGTTCCTAGACTTATACTAACCTAGTAACAACATAAATTCCATGATCATCCAACCTTAGTTAACTTGCCTAAACAATCATGTCCATTTTCCCATAATTTTCGGCCCCCAAGAATGTGCACACAACCAAACAAGAACACTAGTCTTCTCATTGCACTAACATGGTAAGAACATGAAATGCATGTGTCTCCACACCTTGTCCACCTTGCCATCCAAGACTTTCTTATTCCCCATGAATTTCTGCTACTACCCCACCCTACAAGTCAAGCCAAAACCTCAAGTCAACACATTTCCCTTACAAGGCTCCTAGAGAATGCACATTTAGAAAGCAAGGGGTTGAATATCCTCAATTGTGAACCAATGAGACCATGCCCATCCTCTCCTTCCTTTCCTTTGTGTACCATTCGGGCGAGCCTAGGGGACCCTAGAGAGGGCTTGTTCGATCACTTGTCTTCACCATTTGGGAGTCACAAGTAGCTAGCAAGTCTTTAGGAGTCATTTGGAAGGAAGTTAGCTTATTCCTCTTTATTATCTTCGGCTATACACGAGTGAGGAATAATACCCGAACCATTTTCATTCTTTATACATTTCAGTTACATGTGGTGGTCACCCGAGCACACACACACTCGCACACACCCTTAACAATAAGTTTTTCAAGATAAACTAACCAAAACACTTGAGTTTCATGTTAAAAGGTTCAATACTATGGCCTATACCTACTAACCCACATATATACGATTACATACAACTTGTAGCCCTTACATGGACATACGCGTACACCCACACATACATTTGAATGTATGCGTGAGTGTATGGGGTCGAGGCCGGCCCAAATTTAAGCCAAAATCGTTTAGTTTTGAAACATATGCTAAGTTATGTTTTGAGAACATGTGTTAAGATCAACAAGAACATGTGTTAACAATCTTAACACAATGGTTTCCTAGAAATCTATGTTAAACACCCAACTGTATGTACATTCAAAGACAAAGTGCCAAAGTATGTTAATTTTATACAATATTGTATTGAAGTATGTCCATACCTTACCTTAGACTTGTATAACAAAGACATAAGTAACACTTGGTGACCCTAAGCAAGTCACAACATTTGTTTTGCCAAAAATAGAATAAACATGTGTGATACCCCGCAATCTCAGGTTCTTAATTTAATCAACTCTAGTTACTTGCACTTAGATTCCTTGCATTCTACTTGACTAGAGTTAACTAGATAAGTCACACGTGCACACACGAGATGTATATGTACCTATGAGTTATCCTCGCTTGACAAACATATGATTAAACTTATGAAAATTTGCAAATATTAATCTATGTATGTACATATGAATCAATCTCTTATACCTCTATATGTACTCGTATACATACACACCATACATACACTAGGCCTTGACAAGAAAACTATATCTTTGATTGAACACCCTCTAGAAGCCGATTGATCCATATATATATATGTGTGTGTGTGTGTGTGTATATATATATACATGCACACGCATGAAAAACAACAAGGAAAAGAGATAAAAACACAAGCAATACAAGTCACTATCATCCTAAGACCAACACCTATTTAGTTAAACACTAATCTCACTTCAACTTCCTAGGATAACTACACTACTCTACTTAGAAACAAACAAGCCTACACACACTACTTATAAATTGCGGCCCGTAAGATAACTCAAGAGCACATGAGACAAACTATGACAACCTATAAGCTATAAAACCTATACACTAATTGGCCAACACATGATGAAAGGGACATGACCTAAACATTCTACACAATGGTTTTAATTCAAACAATTAGTGTTATGTTTTTGTAAGACTTGATTGTTAAATGGTAATTCCTGTTTTATTTAAATAATGCTCGTGTGACCTTTGTGCTGGGAAATCATTCAAAGTTACACCCCGTGTTTCCGCCTTGGCGGGTGTGACATTTCAGCCTTGGGAGGAACCTGAACCTTAGGAACTCACACTCAATGTGATTTTTCAAAGGAATTTCAACTTTTTGTTCAGGCTCGTCCTCAACATCCGAATCAGAATCATCAGTAACTGCTACCACATTTTCATTGTTGATTCCTAGTATCAGTTTCACATTTCGTTTTCATATGTGGAATTTGATGTTTCTGAACTCTCAGTGCTTATCATATCAAAATTGTGATTTTCAAATAACACTGGAAATGGAATAGACTAATAACTGTTGCTAGTTAGTACACCATCTTTGTTTGGTAGTTCAACAATGTGATCAAGCACATATCTCACATTGACATAGCTTTCCAACTTTTTGTTCATCTTCTCATAAAGACACCTTACTTTGGCCATTTCTAATTTTGTGTCTTCAATTTCATTGATGTAGTTATTAATTGCAACTTGTTTGTTAGCAAGAGGTTGGGTTAACTCAGACACATCCTTTTTATAACTTTCAATAGTTTTGTTTAGAGTCTTTTCATTCTTCCTAAAACACTCATTTGCAGTTTTAGCACTGGCCAAGTCATGGCTAAGAACAATGCTCATTCGACCTAAAGTTAGCTGCCATTCGGCCTGTTAAGAACCCATGTTCATATTTCTTTTGAAAACACACAATTTTGACCTGATTTTTGAAAATTATTTCAAGTTGGATCAAAATTGGATAGGTTTTGAATAGGAATAAAAATGAGCAACTTTTGTGAAAGAATTTTTTAATTTGACCTCAAATTGACTTTCAAATCACTCAAAAACCATGTTTTATGTAGCATCCCGTTTTTAAATAATATGTCTTGGTTCATATTTATTAGTGAATGAAGCGGGTCATTGATCGTCAAAACAAACCAAGAAGATGCGAGGTGGATATTTATGTATCTAAATGTAGTTGACGAGCAAGTGACGGTTAACATGATTATTAGGGATGTGATATCTAGGTGAGTGGTTAGGATTATAGGAGACCGTTTAATAATAATATAATTATATTTGAACCGAACTCTGTTTCTAATGAAACTTAGGTTGACGCATAGATATAAATTAGCTCGTCTTAAGAGTATATTCGAAAGTTTGTAAAACGTTATAGTTTATAAGTTATACGAGAAAAACGAGTGAAGTAGCTGAATCAATTATAATAATATATTAAATATAAAAATTACATACATAAATGGTGACCATATCTAAATGTTTGGATTGTATGATTGGCTGAATATATATGTGGAATATATATGAAGTGAACGTATATGTATGATTAAGAAATTTAAGTCTTAAGACTTCATATTGAAGTTTCTGACTTTAAAATGAAACCGACTAACCGAGTAAAGTCGGTTAAGAGTATATATAGAGAGAGAAGTGAAGTATAGAGATTTTACTCATCTGTTACTCTTCTCTTCTCGCATAACATCGGGTAAGTTTCTAATGTTTTAATTTTATAGTAGGAGGTAGTATTAGTAATAGAGTTTAGAGACTTGATAATAAATGGGTAGAAAATATACCCGCTTAATATTTTAATAACATAATAATCTAAGAACTGTAGGGTCTTAACCAATAAAAATAAAGTGTATGACGTAGCATAACATGTCTAGTACTTGCACAACCAGGTATGGTATTATATGACCATTTTAAATATGGGCATAGATGTTAACGCCTTATTATTTTTGGACTAGAACAGTTGTGCACTGTACTAGCAGTTGTTAAGCAACTAATCTATTATTATCAAAACATCAGTTCATAGACTCAAATTAGTAATATGGTTTATTAAATCCTAGATCGCAGTTGAAGTTGTAAGAAGCCCAAATAAGCAATGAAGAAAGTCTGTTGAGGTGAGTTACTTAAACTATTTTCAAAACTCGATACTTGCTCATAAAATTATTTTGATGTTGATTGATCATGTATATGCATCGAACCATAGGTGTGGCATCCAGGGTGTTATATATATATATATATATATATATATTATAATGATCATTATATTTTCCCGGGGGGTGGACATACACTTACAGTCTGCTGTGGAATTGGTAGATTGTGTGTGCCTACTGTGGAATTGGCAGGCCACGGGTGGGTCTGCTGTGGAATTGGTAACCATGTGTGTGAATGTATAATGCTTATTCCGGATATATGATTATGGGGACATGCAAGGAGCTCATACTTGATCAATAAAAATGTTTATGTGGTTGTTTTGCTGATGAGTCGGTTTATGTGATTCACCAGCTGTGTGCTGACGTATTTTTATTACTCGAGCATGTATCACAGGTTGTTGGTGTAAGGAATGGGAGTTCCTAGCTGAGAGTTGGAATACTTTAAACGATTAATCATATTATAGTTAAGTTTTGTTTAGCTTGGTGATACTTGAATCGCATTGGCTTGTAATAAATACTCAAGTTATGTAATGAGATTACGTTTCCGCTTTAAGTTTTCGCCGACTGGTCACTGTAAGTGCCCCGACCTGGGCGGGGTGTGACATTTTATGATCAATCTTTGAAAACAACTAGGGCTTGAATGATTTTTTATTGAAATCTGTGAAATTTTTATCAATTTGCAATCGTGAGATTGAGCACAAGCTCTGATACCACTTTGTAGGATCGGAAATCAATCAATTAATAGTTAATATCAACGATATGTAAACCGTCAGGTGCGGAAACCCTAACACTCTAGCAAAATAATATAAAACGATGTAAAAACGCACACGAGATCATTTTCAAAGTTTATCTTAATCACTAACTTGATCATCTGAACTGATTTAAACCTGGATTTTTGTACCATTTGCCTCTAAAACCTTCGATTAACACTCTCCAATCATCAATTTTACTTAAAATCAAGTTATCGATTGTTTTTAATTAACTTAGGGGTCGGATAACAATCATAATCTTCAAAAACTTGTTTAAAACCCTAAGTTATGATCAATTCTCCGCCTAAAACGATCGATAACCCTATTCAACTGATAATTCAAGTTAAAATAGAATAGATCATGTCCAATTGAAGTTAGGGTTTGGATTTTATAAAAATCCCCAATTCTGGCAAGATTAACGGTCAAAAACGGCTGAAAATCCACCATTTGATACATGAGATCACTTAGAATAAGATGTCAAAGTATGAAAAACAAAACCAAAAGCTCCCCCTCAGTGTTTCATTGTTTGAACAGTAAGTCAGAATGAAAATAATGAATGGTTCGAATGGGCTTTATCCTTATATAGAGATGGCCATTCGTACCTATGAGAGCACGAATGAAGAAAATTACCACTCATTCGGACCAATTAAGGTACGAATGAAGATTGAGGATTCCCATTCAGATCAACTAAGGTACAAATGAAGAATTTAATACAAATTAAACCTCATTCGACTCACATATGGCACGAATAACACTCACAAATGGTCATTCGACCCTTAGAAGGCACGAATGAACATTTTGTGATACACTGATGTTACCAAATTGCCCAATTCACTGCACTTTTTGTCATTTTTAATTGTAACTAAAATGATAAAACTAATGAAATAGAGAACGAAAGATGAGAAAACTAAGAATACGAAAGATGAGAAAACTAAGAATACGAAATACGAGAAACCAAGGTAGACAACTAAGAACGCTCAAAATACAAGATGAAATGAATCATAACGGGTCCTTCAAATCCTTAAGAATGTGTGATGAATTCTAATATGATAATTGACTAAAGTCCCTATTTCTATCTTAACTAACCACCCGCTAGATATGGTAAAATTCAATAATTATCAGGAAGCAAGGGATATGATCCAAACCCTCAAGACCCTAAAAACCTAGCTACGAAGTGCAATTAGAAGAACGTGAATGAAGTGCTAAGATGAAACCAGTTCTCACTAGAGATATGACAACGACGGTATCAACAGTCCTTCTAAAGTGAAGATAACTCATATGATAAATTGAAAATCTATGAATAACCAGACGTGAATAAACAGAAGAATCACATGCTAATGAGTATCTAAAGTACCAAACAATGATTAGAAATAACCGAGCAATCCCAATTCACTTCGTAGTTTGTCAAGAATTGATACACACTTTACCTAGTTTATTTTATTAACTTTATATCTAATGACCAGCTCTAGGCCAAAAACTTAACAATTTTTTTTTATAACAATGTTAACCCTACTCTATTTTATTCAAAATTATATAAACTAGATCACTGCCTATGTTTGATACTAGAACCTCCACCCTAAGAGGAATAAGCCTCTATCAAGTTGGTTAGCCAGACATTGACCCAAAAACCTAAAGATTAAAGACCCAAAGTTGTTTTTTTAATCAAACCTATGGTGTATCATTACGTACCAAGGCCAATAAAATCACCAAACAAATCAATAATCACAACTAGAACCAGTACACCTGATCATAATTAGCAAAAATCAGTACTATTCTAAATCAAATATAATTCCATCAAAAGTCAAACTAAAAAGTCAACACATATGTTCAAAGTTCATCTAAACCTGGGTGGCGTTAGGATCTAAGTTTGATTGTTTATGAAAGTCAAGTAATAAAATAGTAGATCAATGATATATAAATGGAAATTGCAACGGAATAACAACTTTAATTCATAAACAAACAGGAGACAGTTTTTATCAAAATTCTTTTCATTAAAGCTGTCACATATTTCATCAGTACAATAACTATAGCTCCCACCCCCCTCCAGCTTGATCACTCAGATTTGTTCGTACAAGAAGGTTGTGTGCAGAGTGATAAATATAACACTACATGCATTGTTCTATTTATAGTACAAATCAAACGTCTAATAGATCTAAGCTGACAGCTAACAAACTAACTCTAAAATATGTTAGACTAAAGACTATTCTATTACATATAGCATATGTTGATCATCATCTTTTCGATATCTCTTTCTTCATCATTTATTGAAGCCAAAGCACTATGGGCTTCAACAAACCTTGTCTTCAACAGTCTTTACATTCTTCATCAGACGTTGTACTCCAACATACCTTTGTGTAACCGTCTTTATAGCAACAGTTGTTAGGGAAACAGTTGTTAGGTCTTTGTCATTGGGAGGATCTATTCTTCAAGTACGGTTTTATTATGGATCAGATGTTAGCATTTTTTAGCTTTCCAATCATCTGTTCTTTTATGAGTTCAGCAGAGTCCAATAGGTGGCTTGGAAAATTAGCCCATAATCATACTTAAAAAAAATAGAAGTGTCTAGACTGTTTCATCATGAACAACCAAGTTTTAAACGAAAAACGAATGTCTAATTGGAAAAGAAACCGAACCAAACAAACAAATCTTGAATATCCAAACCAATAATCTTCAGTATTGGTTCCCCCATGCCTTCTTTGTGCTCACTAGCCGTTAGTTGCTCTCGAATTAGGGTGTTTAGCTTTTGTATCAACCCCCAGTTAGTACAATTATTTTTTTGTCATCATGGCCTTTCATGGACCATAAAGGAATGCATGATAACCTTTCGTAGTCCATAAAAGGCTTTTTAATCTTAGAAGTCGCATGCTTTTCTTGAATATTCTTGTCATCTTGCTACTTCATGGACCATGAAGCACCAATTTATATCTATTTCATTATCCATAAAAGACCACATTGACTAGATTTTTTAACGTTT
This sequence comes from Ambrosia x helenae, assembly GCA_030844895.1. NCBI lineage: Eukaryota > Viridiplantae > Streptophyta > Magnoliopsida > Asterales > Asteraceae > Ambrosia > Ambrosia x helenae. The sequence continues at coordinate 29,720 of JAUTDX010001409.1, read as the reverse complement.
TCTATTCTTTTTCCAATCTTTTGCAACGGTACTTTGATTTCATTCATTTTAATCACCAATATTTTTAATTAGATTATTACTACAAAACACATGTAAGTAACAAAATTCGATAACTTTCAACAAAAACAAATAAAACTCGAGGATAATTAAATGAAAAATATGTATAAATTATACCATATTACCCAGATTCAACAGTTCATGTGAAACACCACCACAAATGTGGTGATCACGATGTGATGGGGCAAGAGCAAGTTTACCATCACGGGCTAGATGGGTTTGGATGTGAACATTGGAAACGGTCTAGTGATCGTTAGTTGATTAAAAACAATATAAACCCCCCATTCTCACTTGATAAACTTTAAAATCCATATAATTTGTTTTTCACACATTTCTTCTCCTACTCTACTACAACTTAAACTTCTCTACAGTAAAATAATAAAAATAAACAAAGGCCAGGTTCAAGCACCATGTTTCCACTCGACTCACCAACTTCTTCAGACTCTTCTTATTTTGATGCTATGGTTGCTAAAGCATAAGAAGAACTTGAAGATACGGGCGTTCAAAGAAAAATGTACCACATGATGGACAAGGGGCTTATGATGTTCTCATGAATGATTAGTTTATAGCAAATCCAAAGATTTTGTGTATAAGAATAATTTTTTATAAGTTGTGTTGTGGGAGATATAAAGGCCAAGTTTGAATTGTTTCAAGGTCAGTTGTTTTTAGTGTTTTTAGTTAACTTCGTATCTAAATTTAAAAAAATATCATGGGTTAGTAGGTGAAATGGATGTGTTCACTGACTTCGAGTGATTAGGGTCCCAATTCCCAAAAGAAAATTTAGCACTGCCTCATTAAACTAAAGGAACTAATAAAGTACTGGCATTAGTGACCATAGAAATGGTCACATTATTATTATTTTTTTTTTCAACTACAATGGCGTAAAATTAGCGATTGGTAAAACGTGGTTGCTTTGATGCATACATTATATGTTGATTCGAAACATAGTTTAGTGTATTCATAACCGGTCATTAATGTTTATATACACACACAATGATTTGCACACTATATGTATCACTTTGGTTTCGGTACAAACCATGTTTTGTTTTCTAAATATTATAAAAACTAAAGTGCTATGTATAATTAAATTAGTGTTGATAACAAAATATCAGTACTATTTCATGCAACTATTATAATAGTAATGAGTTATTTGTTATTAGCACCCTGATGTTCACGGTTTTTTTTACAGAAAGCAAGACTATTATTTAATCCTACACCATTAAAATATGCCTAGTAAATTCCTATTCAATATACTATTTGTTTCTATTATTCCGTTCCCTCATTCGATTTGTGATTTGATATTTCTTGTTTTTATTGATGTCGCCCGATTCATGTTCCTACAATTTGTTCCGTTTCAATACGTCTCGCCAGTACCGTACAAGTATAATAACAAACGGAACCGATACCAACTGAACACCATTGCTATCGATATTAATATAATCATTACCAGGTTTGGTATTCATTATAATGGTTTACGATCGATGTAAAACATGACCTCATTTTTTGGTTGCACAGCTTTGAAGCTTTGGGATACATGAGACAACTTTTAACCACTGTTAAAAAATGTTTCGTAAACTAATCTTACCGAAGCAACACCATATAACAACGTAACTTTGTAACTCGCAACTTTATGTTTGCAACTTTTTTATATGGTTATGTCAATATTATTGTATCTATTGTTTTATGTTTTGCGTGTATACAGAATTCTAGACATTCATGTATAAGTTTCGTTGAAAACAGAGTTGTATTTCCAATAAAGTGTTTTTCCGGTCTTGCAGGTTTTAGCAAGTTAGGTACCTTGACAAACGAAATCAGTTTGTCCGAATATTAACGATACGTGTATTCGTTTTTATGTTTTTCAAATGATGTAAAACATATGTGACATACTCTTAGGAATATAAGGACATTAATTTTTGAATTTTCCTTTTGGTTAGATAGGGTTTTTATTAAAATATATAGATAATACTTTTTAAGATATAGGTGAAGTCTTTTTGAAGGAAATCATCATTCATTGAGTACATTCCAAGTTTGTTAAACTAAAAGTTGCATAAAGGCCGATTCTTTTTAGAAAAACAGAAACCATATGATTTTGTTGCAGACGTTAAAACTTTAACTTCTTTCTAAAAGTATCTTCCTTAGTAAAAAAAAAAATTACACTTTTATCTTTAATCAACCGTATTTACCGTATATGATCCTTCGTATGTGTATTTTTATATACTTCTATACTTCTTAGTTAAAACTAGTATTAGTCCCCCGTGTTACAGTGGGGACGTAAAATCGTATTAAGTAGCACTAATGTAACACTACCGTCATGAACCACCAACACCGAAAAAACTTATAAAGAATAAATAAAAAGGGAGAAATAACACCAAACGAAAAGCAGACGTAAAATCATAAAACCCCGCACACCTGTTGCATCATGCTAATAACGTAAAGCATAAAAAAGAATAATTAAGTTGATCTTTTACTCCCACAAAATAGTTGTATCCCGACGGGCCTACCAAAGTGGAAAATATACATAATACATTGAATCGTACACACTCGTTGCGAAGTGTTAACTCAAATAACGAAAAACTTGCGAAAGATGGAAAGTATACACAAAAAAGTTGAACCATACACGCACGTTGCAGCAGGTTAACTCGAAACATAAAGCGAAAAACTTGTGTAAGATAAAACGTATGAGGGGCCAAAGTTGAAATTAAAAAAGTGTGGGGCTAGATTGTAAAAGATAAATACCTTTGGGTTAAAAGTAAAAAAAAATCAAAGGGTTACATTGGTAAAAATGAAAAGTAAGGGGAACCAAAGTTGAAAGTAGAAAAGTGTGGTGCCAGATTATAAAAGATAAAGAGCTTTAGGTTAAAAAGAAAAAAATAAAAAGAGTTGCATTGCAAAAAAAATAAAAGCTTGTAGTTAAAAGTAAAAAAAAAATCAATTTATGAGGTTACATTGTAAAAAATGAAAACTTAATTTTAGGTTAAAAGTAAAAAAATCAAATGACGTTAAAAGTAATTTTTTTTTTAAATCACCCCATACATAGGGTATAACCCCTTTTTGCATTAAATGTTTGGTAATTAAAGTATTTCAAACTGTATTTGTAGCAATAATAACAGTTTTTTTTTTTTTGAACTTTAACTTTCATTAACAAACGGACGAGTCCTCAAAACAAGGACCGCCACATCAACTTACAACATGTACAAAGGATTGTTAGCCCAATCTTTCCATTCAATGTTTCTAAAACTGCTCCTATTCTTGATCCAAAAGAAAGACAATGATTTGACGCTTGAGAACACTTCAAAAACATTCGGCTCCTTATGGTTGAAAATCTTCTTATTCCGGGCATCCCATAATATCCGCATAGTAACAATACTATGAATCAATTGTCTACCTCTTTTATCATCAGTTGCGCCTCTCGCCATATCAAAGTAATCTCTAAAATGAAAAGCAAACATAGTAGTTAATTTACACCATGACCCGATAGCACTCCACACTCCAAACGAAAACCCGTAGCCGGAAAATAGATGTAACGTGGATTCTTCTTCACAGCTACAGAGCGCACAGATTTGATCTTTAAGATAAACTCCTCTTCTGTTCAGCGTGACAGCGATTGGTATTCGATCCATCTCAGTACTCCAGGCGAATATATTACCCTTTAGCGGAACCCAATGACCCCATTTGAACTTATACTAGTCACCGTATGACGTATTTTTCTCCATCAATTCTTTAACAACTTTAACAGAAAACGGCTTCGCATTCGAACCAGACCAATCCCACGAGTAAGATTGTTCTGAGATTTTGCATTGCTGCAGAACCGCTGTCAGTGTGTACCATTCTGCTCTACAAGTTTCGGACTGAACCAGTGCAGAATTAACAATGTTCCAGCTTCCTGTAACAGTGTTTCCATCCCATTTATCCCGAATGGCGCAATCCTTATTTACTTCCAAACTAAACAGATTGGGAAACTTATTTTTAAGAGAGTCGTCTAAGATCCAATGATCTAGCCAAAACCGAATCCCCTTACTATCGCCGCAAGACCCTTTAAAACAACTCGTGAAATTCTTGTTTCCAAACTTTAATTTATCTCCTAAACGAGCGATAGCAGCCCAAACTCCAGTCGAGTTAGAGGATTTCGGTACAAAAGTCCATCTACGTCTGCTGGGATGACAAGCAACTATAACTCACCTCGATAGACTATTTTCTTCAGTCTTGAACCTCCATATACACTTAGCTAAAAGCGCCTCGTTAGAGTCTTTAAGCTTAATGAGACCCAAACCACCCATCTTTTTAGGAGCCGTTAATCTATCCCAAGCCACCCAATGAACCTTGTTTATATGATCCGACCCTGTCCGCAAAACCTTTTTATAAGCTTCTCTAAAGTGTTGATAATTTTAATCGGAGCCTTGTACAAAGAAAAATAATAGTTCGGTAGGCTTTCAAGCCCCGATTTAATTAAAATGACTCGACCACCAATAGAAAGGAGTTTGGCTTTCCACATAGAAGACCTATTCTCAAAAACTTCAACCACCTTTTGCCAATTCACACACCGATTCATGTTTGTGCCTACCTTGATACCTAAATATTCAAAAGGCGCTTCGCCAACACGACACCCCAAAAGCACCGACATGTCTTGGATAACATTAGAAGGCACGCCTATCCCAAACAAATTGGATTTATGTATGTTTATCTTAAGCCCCGAACACAAGTAAAAGACTCTCATAATCTGCGCCATTCTTTTAATATTATCTTCCGTCCAATCTCCCATAATCAGTGCGTCATCCGCATAGAATAAATGAGATAAAATAAAACCTTCATTGTCTATTTTCAATCCAGCAAATTCCATTAGGTTTGTAGCTTTATACAACAAACACGACAAAGCTTCCATAACAATTAAGAATAAAATAGGAGAAAGCGGGTCACATTGCCTCAAACCCTTCTCACAGTGGAACTCAAAAGTGGGTGACCCATTCACAAGAATGGAAGAACGCGCTGATTTGAGTATCCCTTCAATCCACAGGCACCATCTATCCGGAAAGCCCATTTGCTTAAGGATAGAAATCAAAAAACCCTAATTAACATTATTGTAAGCTTTTTCAAAATCAATCTTCATTAGAAAAGCTTTTCTACCCTTCTTTTTAACCAATTTAAAACTTCTTTTTAACAGTTAATTTAACCAAATATATCATATGATCAATGTTTTATTTTTAAAATATTTTAAGTTATGCAATCTTTAATTTCACATGCACAGTGCATTCAATTCTATTCATATTCACATGGATGCTTTTTTAAGTCATCATATATCAGTTATTTATTATTTGGGTAGGGTTGGATCTAATTGACAAAATCATTAAAATTAAGGTGGTATTTTCTTTGAGATTAAGGGTTTGAGCCTCATCAAAGACGGATTTATGTAATAAATTTGTTGTTAAAAAAATATTACTTTGTATATAAGAGGCCCTCTAATGCACATAGTTAGCATGGCTTCCAAATGTGCATGTACCTTTCTAGCATAAAGTCATAATCAATTATTTATTATTTGGGTGAGGGTTGGGTCCAATTGGCAAAAACATTGAAGTAAAGATGTTTCTCTTAAGTTTAAGGATTCGAGCCCTGCCAAAGACGGATTGTTATAATAAATTTGATGTACAAATAAAATTATTTTTTATTTTGTATATAAGAGGCCCTCAAATGCACATAATTGTTAACATGACTTCCAAATGTGCATGTACCTGTTAGCATGATTTCTCTGAATCCAACTTTACTTAAAGTTTGTACATGGTTGTTCCATGTCTTTTAAATGACATAAAAATAAGTCATGAAGTTGAAATCATAGATGTTAGCATTAATGCTTGGCCATACTCTAGATTAAGCTACATCTAGGGGAATCTTTGTCCACACGAATGACGGTACAATGAGTTAGCTAGTCATATTAGGAAGTCCTTTCCTAACAAATTTTGACATTTAGTAAACATTTGCAATAAGCTAACTATTGGTTTTGACATCAAACAGTTTATGAAACTTCCTATTAAGAATGGATGCTTAATATTTCTATAATATCACTTACTTGTTTTATAAAGAACTTGTGTATGATAGAGCCACGCAACACTTGAAGTACATAAGATATATAATACAATCAAAATCTATAGTCTAGGTTTGTATTAGTTTCAAGGAGTGGCGGAGCTTGAACAAACATATAATTTAAACTTATGAGCAAAAAAAAAGGGAGGGGCATAAGGAATAAAAGTTGACAATGATCTACTGAAATGGAAATTGTAAGAGAACAATAACTCATGGATCAAAGTGAAAGACGGTGATGATGTATATCCAATCAGGCACATGTAATACAACAGATACCTAGTTTAGTCACTATAATTGTGGATGATTGAGTTTTAAAATGGCATTGCACTCGAACCTTTGATAAAGGTAGCATAAGTAAACCGATCTATAACTAAAAAAAGAAACATTAGTGAAAGATATAGTATATTAAGAAATTGTTTAAACTTGTAAAACGCTTGAAAACCGAAGGGGTTTGTGAGTTGTAAAATATGTTGGGAAAACCAGGTTTCAGAAAAGATTATAAAATGATTATGTTAGATGATAATCTTGATTTACAAACCTATGTTAATAAATAATTGTACATATGTTAACTTTAGATATCCTAAGTTAGAAAAATCATATCAAACGGTTATGTGACACACCGATTGGATATGTTTGTTATTGTTAGTTTTAGGGACACACCGGTTCACTAACACACCGGTTAGTTATGTATATATATGTCCCGTATTGTACAGTTTATAATATATGAAAGATTGTGTATTTTATAACCAACTTTCAAAACTCCATCCAAACTGTTTCCCTCCAAACCGTTTACTCTCAAACAATCAATTGCATATTAATACCGAAACTCAACATCGCATCAGAGCCACGATTCAAACCCTGTGGTCTATTTGATATTAAAGAGAAATACGAAGATGTTTATTGTGTGGAGAAAGAAGACGGTTGTAGTAGTGCACTGTTAATCTCCAATGTGAAGTTTGATCATGTGGATCAACGTTGGAAGGCCGAGGAGGCTATTAGGGAAGAAAGAAAGGATTGTGATAATCCGTTTAACATCAATTTCTCAAAATTTAATATCGGATCATCATCATCGAAGATTCATGAGAAACAAAAGAAGGCCCAAAGCGAATTCAATAAACAAGTAAAAGATGTCCCCGAATATCCTACCACCATGTGTTGTGGAAAGTGTAAAGAACCATTCCATTTTAGAAGAAACTGTCCGAAGAAAATTGGAAAAACCGAATTCATGTTTAAAGGAACGGATGAAAAAGGATGGGACGATGTGTCGTATGCAAGTTTGACGAGGAAAGAACACGGCTGTGGATACCGAGAGCAATTCACAGTATTTAGTAATTCATTTGGTGTTGAAGGCTGCCCGAATGGATACAGAAGGGAATACTTTCGTGGAAAAGGTTCGGTCATTATCACAAGTAGTGGGCAAATCCACAAGATTAAAACCGTTTATTATGTGCCCACACATAGAAGCAATGTTTTAAGTATCGACAAACTAACACAAGACGGATTAGAGATTGAATTTGATGGTGACACATGTCACCTAAGAAGACCGATCATCCAGAAAGTTAGAAAGTTTATAACGTGCCGAATCTATGATGGCGAAGGCCATTTTACGTTTAAATGTCCCGAAAAAAAGAATGTTTTTTGTAGGAATTCAAAAGGCGTATCAGAGGCGCATATCAGAAATAAAAAGGGTTAGATTCGAAGCACAAAAGGAGGGAATTACCGAGGAAGACAAAGAACGGGCATCCGTATTCAAGCACTTTGAAGAATTCTCAATTAACAAAGACGAAACCGAAGGATTTATTGAGAAAGGTCCTATTATATATCCTACCGAAGGCACAAGATTACAAGATTGTGTTGTTTTTATGGATTTGATTCATATTACTACGTTAGTTGAAAGGTACAAAAGAAGATTCGAACTCGAATTTGAAAGGACCATAGAATGGTTTATGAAAGAATTCTTAAAGATCAAGATCAAAGCACCGATTCCACCAAAAGATGAAACCAGATATCCAATAAGTTTATTGGATTTATACACTAAAGTTCAAGTGTTCGGTGGCTACAACAAAGTGACGAATGATGACAATTGGGCGATTGTTACTATGTCAATGGGATACGGACGAGGGCTACCAAGTTTAGCAAAGAAGGAAGATATTGCAAGGACTCTAAGGCAAGTTTATGTTCGATACCTAGAGATGATGGAATGGTACCATCTAAAGTACAAAGGCCGAGAGTTAGTGGTTGAAGTTAAGGACGAAGAAGGTAGCACAAATGTAAAGATGAAAGAAACCGAGTGGAATGATGAAGATTTACCACCAAAGAAAAGGTCCTGTTCATCCTCAAGTGAAGATTGAAAACAAAGAATAAGATTGAGTAAATCAAGATTAAGGGGGAGATTGTTAGATGATAATCTAGATTTACAAACCTATGTTAATAAATAATTGTACATATGTTAACTTTAGATATCCTAAGTTAGAAAAATCATATCAAACGGTTATGTGACACACCGAATGGATATGTTTGTTCTTGTTAGTTTTAGGAACACACCGGTTCACTGACACACTGGTTAGTTATGTATATATATGTCCCGTATTGTACAATATATAATATATGAAAGACTGTGTATTTTAGAACCAACTTTCAAAACTCCTTCCAAACTCTTTCCCTCCAAACCATTTACTCTCAAACAATCAATTGCATATCAATACCGAAATTCAACAGATTAAAGTCCCAAATGATGCATTACTTTGATAATGTCTTGAATTTATCACTTGTTTTAATGGTTGTCAGGTGATGATGTGCGTATACAGTATTACATTACATGCTACTTAACACTTAATCGTTCACAAAACGATAAGGTCATCATATACTTGACTTATCAAGTGTAACGATCATATGACGAATCAAAGCTACAATTATCAAGACTTATAAAATGTACTGCAACAACTCATGATCAAGATCAACAATCATCAAGTGCAACAAATCACTAAGTGTAACATAATGTCATATGTAAAGGTGAAAGAACAAATCAACATGTTGTGAAAAGTCAAAAATCAAGTATGAAAAACTACAAAGAATGTCTAAAAGATCAAATCATGATACATTAAGAAATTGATTGGGAATCAGAGAAAAAATAAACTTAAATTTAAATAAATATAACTTAATTTTTTTCTAAAATACTTGCTAGTAAATGTTCCAAATGACTAATAAATTTCTAATCAATTCAAGTGACTTTGAATTTTGAAAATGAAAGACTGTTTTTTATTTCTTTCCATTTTGTGGCATGTAATAATGTTAGGAGCCAAAGAGTTTCCATAAATGGAAGGAAAGCAAAATGCTTAAAAAAACCACTACTATGCTTCGAAAAGCAAATATCTATGTTGATAGATGTTAAAGAGTTGTCATGAAAAGTCAAAAATCAAAGGTATGTGTGTACAGAAGTCTTGGACGCTGGCAAATCAATTAAGGTCTGACTGAAGACCTTTAAACTTAGCGTTTTTGGGAGGCAACCTCTTGATCAGGTCCACGTGCTCTTTCCTTTCTCATCCTATTTGCGTGGTTTTGAACATTTTATTTTGGGTGTTTTTGTTTTTAGTGTGTTTTATCTTTTGTGGTTATAAAACTTTTTTGAGGCAATTTTTTGTTAAGTGTGTTAATGCTGGTTAGGATGAGCTCTTAGAAGATAAATGTTTTGCTTAAATAGTTTAGACGTTTGTTCTTACACACGTTATTAAATGCATCATACATTGGGGACAATGTATCTCAAGTGTGGGTATGGGGAAATTTTATAAAATTGTTGAAAAATGTTGAACTTTAACCAAATTTCTATATATTTCAAGTACGAGGATGAAGAAAAATTTGAAAAATTTTGGCCTTTAAGTCAACACAATCATGTATGAAACCCAAATTTTTCAATATAAATCATCTACAAATTCCCAGCAAAACACATGTATAGTTCCTTAGTCATGGTAAAATTCCTTGGGTTGCGAGATAATGTATTTCTAGCAAATGAAGTGGATAGTAATGTCTAACTAGGGTTGATAAGCTTTTGGTATAATAAATGCATGCTTCACATCGGTAACCTTATTCCCTACTTGGTGATATTTTAAGCATACTAATACAAATATCATTATCATGTATATTTGCTCTTTATTTGAGGGTGGGCTATATGTTATCTCTGTTTTAGAACTTATGCTTTGATATACGCTGAGACTTTGGAATAGATATTTACACATAGATGACAAAGGCAATTTAAGACTCCTATTTTATTTTAACACATTTAATTTTTGTTCACCAATTACCCAAAATCATCCCTTAATAGCCAATGTTGAGCCTTAACCCATATGTTTACCCGAAGTTAGCCTTTACCTCTTTTGAAAGTCGTTTGGTGAAATCCAACGCTTATATTGTTTAAAAAAAACTTAAAAGCGAGCGAACAGGTGTAATGACCATAATAAAAGGCTGAAAAAATTATATGAATTAGATGGATACGGGTCAAATTTAGCCATAATCTTGTCAGTTTGTTAGTTAGCAAGACATAAGAATTGTCTAACGGTTTACTTTAATTATTTTAGCTACTTTTATTAGCCAAAGATTCCTAACCTTTACCTATGCCAAAAACCCGTAAGTCCTTTTGATATTTGTATTGACTTTGTGTTATGGTGGAGGTGAGATTGTCATACAAGCTTTTGATTACAAAATGGCTTACTTAGTACTTGAGTGATTAATAGTAGTGCATTCCTGCTAGTCCCAATATGAAACCGAGGGGAGTGAATCACTGTGAGGAGTGTGTTGCTTGAAAATAAAAAAACTGAAGCACGTTTGGTTTGATTAGGTGGTTCCTTGTTTTAAATTCCTATCATTTTTACTTGTTAGATTGTTAACCTCTTGGCAATTTTCAATGTTGCACATGGGTTATGACTTTGGACGTTAATTAAGGATCGGTAAGGGTTTTGTGAAGAGTCTTTGTTAAAAAATCGTTGGATAAATATCAAACGAGTTGCTTGAGGGCAAGCAAAGGAAAGTGTGGGGATGTGATGGGTTTGTGAATTTCCAAAGCTTAGCGTGTTTAATTTTACCAATTTATGTGAAAATAAGTTTTAGAATACACTAATTTAAGATGATTTGCATTTTGCAGACCTTGATAGGTTTAAGATGATTTGCATTTTGCAGACCTTGATACGAAAAATGAATCAAAACGGCGAAAAACCGGGCGAAACACATCCCCGACATTCAGGACGCTACCCAGCATCTAGCTGGGCTTGGCAGAAGCTTACCAGCGTCCCAGATATTGACCCTAGCGTCCCTAGCGCCATTTGACCTGTTTTTAAAGGAGATTTCAGTTTTGGGACTCTCCTTCTCGATCTAGGGCTCCTAGGGGGCGATGATGTTAATTTTTGGGTATTTCTAAGGCCCCAATCCATCCATTTTTGGATTCCAATCAAGTCGTCAAGATTCAATCAACGTATTTGAAGACCAATTATCCATCATGAGTGGATAATCTCTTCAAAATCATACCCGGGTGTAGGGTTGCAAGTGTTATGGTCTCTTTCTTTCACAATTAGTTTGGATTAATAACTATTATAATCCTTTGATTAATATTGCATGAACTGATTGTTTGTATTGTTATGAACTAATGAATGTTAAGATGTTCTTGCATCATTGACATTATGAAATGACCATTGCTATTAGTTTTGATTCATGCTAAGGCTTCTTCATCATGGTTAGTTTATAAAACATACTATTGTCCGTGAAGTGAAGGTTATTCTTGGACCGTTAATATGCGTTAGATGATTATCAATGTCCATGACTTAGTTTGAGTTAACAAATCCACAAAATCATTGTGTTTCCAGTAAAATCCTAAATCCACTGTGTTAGATTAATTCTATTCACTTGCAATTCTAAAACCTAGGTGTGATCCATTTTCTATATATTTTTACTAAACCAATTTATCATTGTTTTAAAAAAATAGTTTAATGAAATCTTATTTGTGTTCTTATAACTCAACCGTTATCATATTGTGATTTCAAATCAATAAAAAAAGATAACTAGTAAACTTCAAAATTCTTTTGTACATTTATTCCGCGAATAATTTAGATAGTCAAACAACTCGTGTAATACTAGCCACATGCTCTTCATAGATAAGGTACTCGATTTACTCTAACTACCTAGGTTAATTGGATTTTTAACTAATCAAGACAACACGGTCATCACCTTACTTTGGTCACAACTTGTTTTCTTGACATTTGTGTCTTGCTTATAGACACAAGACTTCCCCAACCTTTTTCACTCACCTCTTTTGCTCATAAAACTTTCAAATACATATCTTACCAATACATCTCTAGTTCCCTTAATATTTACACATCCAATCAAGGAGAGATTGAAAACCAAAGATCAGGAGCAAAAAGAAGAAATTGTGCTTCAATTTATATAATCAAATTGTGTATTCTTGAGGGACCATTGGTTGGTAATTGTTGTAAAACACTTTTGGGAAGATAGTGCTGGGAGGTTAATCACTACTGTGATAGAGTGGTGATTGAGAAAACGTAAAGTTAGTTACTTGATGTACTTAGTGAAGAAGGTGATCAGTACCTTGGACTACTAATAAAGAATGTAAAGACACACTATCGTGTTAGTGTGGTGAAGAAGGTGGTCACTAGCTTGGATTAGTGAAAGAGTCTTTACATGTGATCTCTTCTAGTGGAGAGACTCTCAATTAGAGAATCGGGAAGAGAACGTAGAGTGGATGAGTTAACATCCACTTGAAGTTGTACAAAGATCATGTCCACGTCTACAAACCCATCGATAAGCACCATCACCACCATGAGACATGTGCCCATGTCCTCAACAACCTTGACGGGTACAAGTACTATAAAAGCATGATGTGCCCACATTAGGCTTTATGCATATTTGTTTTAGGCTTTTCTTGGAATAAATAATAACCCACAAGAAGGCTTAAAGATCATCAATGTGAATGTCACTACCCAAACAATATGGGTTGTAACAATGTTAGTTATACTTAGTGTGAGAAGAGAGACCAACTATATGAGAACCAACTCCTTATCTAATATGTGTATATGGACGTACATGAAAATTAGCATTGCTTTTAACATACCTTAATTATGTCATAACAAATTTGTTAATGTTGGTGTTAGGTTTAAGAAGGTTAATTTTGAGGGTATGTTTACATGAGAGGACAGTGAGTTTATAGACTTAACGTACGACAACCTAAATTTCATATGATCTTTTATTGGTCCGTTAAAGACAACATATATATGTTTTGACATAGATGGAAATGATACCCAAGTATTTCCCGTTGATTTCATTATTTTAATTGATGGAAGACATAAAATTGATTATTTTGGTATTATGAAAAAATATTTTATCATAAGATAAAATATAGAATATAGAATATGAGACAAAATTTAGAATTGTAACTGATGTCAAGTGTGGATCAGATTCAGGATAAAATTAGGAATACGGCCCTTGAGGAGGAAGAGGATACAAATGGTTCTGGTTAGGGGACGATTCGGAGGAGTTTTTGGTTTCCTCGTTAAAGAAGTTGTCCCGTAGAAGTGTAGATAAAAAAATTACGTTGTTTGAAGCTGGAACAATTGGGTCATACTAAAAGCTTAGACTATTGACTGTGGAGAGGGGTGACATTTTCATGATGGGCCGCCACGTAGGCGCTACGTATGAGTGGGAGGAGAGGCATCTTCATGATGGGCCTCTAAGGGGGTGGTGTGCACCAAGATGACGGGTCTCCTCATTGGTCAGAATTATTAAAAATAATAAAAAAATCTATTAAAAAACAATTTAATCTCAATTCCCTCTCAAAAATTGGACCGGCAACAAAGGCAATCTCTTGCCCCCTATGCCGCCCCAGGGGGTGGTGTAGCGAGGCCCGGCATCTCATTGCCTCCCCTATGCCGCCCCCCATACCGTTCAGTCTTATGTTTGTTGTTGGACGCTTAACTTAAATCGATTCTTTTTATGTGGTTGTCATCATTTGGCAACACCTTAGTTTCCGGTGCAGAATTTAGCCTATTTATGGGTTCTCCCGAGCCCCGGCAAGATCTTTTCAACATGCATAAACTTTGCCTAGGGTCAGACTTGAAAAAAATATATTAAATCTATTATTGTTATTGCATGTTGGGGTTGTGGAATGTCCGGAATGATTGGATCTTCAATAATGTATCAATCAAGATGGAAAAAATATGTAACGACATCAAGACGTTTAATTTTCTTTAAATAAAAAATCACTCAAAGGTTGAAAGTTTGGATTGGCATCGATGGAATTATCCTATATGTTAATTTGTGGCAGCTGATGAATAGTATTTATATCGTTTTGAAAAGCTGATTTATATTAATGTGTTTGATATATAGTACAAAAGAAGCTGTGGTGCAGTTGGTTGGGTGCTGCTTTGTTTACAGTATGTGTCACCGGTTCGATTCCTGTCGACAGTTTTTTTTCCTTATATTTATAATTCGTTTTTATTAAAAAAAAACTAAACGTGGTTTACACGTGTTGGCTTCCAGGTTTGTCCACGGTTTATTTATGCCTATTCATTGTTCCACTACCTAAAATGTGCTTTATATTGTTCACTTTCTTCAAAAAAAAAAAAAAAAATTTTACACAAAACCTCACAAAAGTTCATGTTTGTCTTCATTGTAGGATAACAGAGTACGATATAAGGTACTGGATGGATAGAATGGTGGTACAATTGGCTTTGCATGTTATGTCCAGCTTCTAATTATTCTGTGGTCTTTTCCTGTTGTCAATATGAAGTTTTATGTTATGATTTGTTGTTTGCATTGTCTTTCTGTTGTTTTTTAAAATGTGCGGATCATAAATGAAAGGTTTTTTTGGTAAAAAATAGTTGGATGGAAGTATGTTTCAAAGTTGGTTTGAATGGGTATTTTGTTTGCAGTATGTTTTTTGGGTGTCTTTCACCGATTTTTTTTTTGATAGAGAGGTGTCCTGTTTTTTGTTGTTGTATAGAATTTTTTTTACAGTTGATGGATGGTTTTGGTTTAGGAATTTTAAAAGTCATGGTAGAATTAAAAAGAAATTTGTTAATGTTTGTAACTAGGGTTTTGATGTGTTTCATAGAAGTTTGGTTGATGGATGGTTCTGAGAGTAGTGTTTGAAACTGAATATAGAAAAAGTTGAAGTAGGTCAGTGGTAATAACTGTTTAATGGAGTGGCATACTATGGACAGCAAGGTTGTGAGTTGTGTGTGAGACAATTTTGGTTGATTGCAATTTTTTATAGTTGTTTGTAACTTCAGAATTAGGCATTCAATTATTGTCATGTTTTATAAAATGAACATTATTGTTAATGAATGTATCATATGACGATGGTTAGTTTTGCGATTGCAAGGAGTTAATGTAAGCCAGCGGCAACAACCGGCTAATGGCATGTCGGAGTATTTATCGTGTTGTTGTCACCAGATTGTTATTGGTTAAAATAGGTAGAATACGTGAAAAGACTGAATGACTCTTACTATTCATAATATTAGGTTATAGGATACCGCAATTCAGGTTCCAAGAATGTCATATGTATTAGGTGTTGGTGTTTCTGAATGGTCACAACTGTGTGTTGTTTACACAGTTCAGTAGGTGTAAGCTGCAGTCCAAATGGTTTGCAGGTTGATGTCGTTGACTGCCGGGTTTGGGTGGTGCGATATCTTATTAAGCTTAGTTGTTACAGGCTATTATTGAACACAAACGTGTTCGATTCAATTGATAATAGGAATTCAGTACATTCGGATATAGGAGCAGTCGTCATAGGTGTTTAGGCGCTTAGCCTAACTGAATAGGTGTGTGGGTGTATCAGACGTTACTGGTAGGAAACACAAATTCTTTATGACTATTTTACCCCTATAGGTCTGTTTTGTTTTGATGTATTACCTTCAGTTGTTGCATACGTCGCCTCTCCTTGACTTTTAACACAAAAGAATTTGATTTAACTGATAATAGGAATTTAGTATATGAAAACTAATTCGGACGTAGTAGCAGGCAAATAGGGTGGAGAAGGTGAGGGTGGAGATGTCGGCATAGGCGTTTAGGCGCTACTTATGAGTTGTTACTGATGGAAAACACAGCTTCTGTATGACTGTTTTACGTCTGTAGGTCTGTTTTCTTGAGCTGCCATAAAAAGTCTTTGTTTAGTTGTTGCATAAGTGACGTTTCCTCCACTTTTGTTGCAGTCTTTATATGGTTTTATGTTGTTATGTTTTGTTAAGTTTAGGTTGTTTGAGGTTATTTTGGTTTGTGTTAATTATCTGTTATCTATAATACTTTATTTCAAGTGTTTGGTGTTAGTGTTGTTAAGACAATAGTTGCCTGAGGTTGATTGGTTAGTGTTATTAAAGGATTGGATAGGAGTATATAGCTGAAATTATTATTTGTAATATTCATTACGTACATGCGACATGTAAGATGTATTTTAAATAATAGTTGCAAGGGGCAAGCGGTTATAGTGTAGGTTAATGCTGTTGACTGCTGGGTTTGGGTGGCGCCTTTGTATTTTAAATAATAGTACGTCGATTTGCCTTTGTAATCTAACAGATGTGAACCCAACTTAACTAATTGTTGATATGCATCGCAGGGCAAAAACTTTGTTGTTAATGGAACAATCACACAGGCTCACATTGACAAGACGTGGTACTACACCAAATGCCTTAAGTGTACAGGAAAAAATTACCCAGCTCACGACAAATGGTATTGCCCACCTCACGGAAATCTAGACGACACAAACTTTATGTAAGCAACATGACTATTTACTGTTTTATCATTGTTGCTATTAAGAATTAAAATTACATCTTATATACATACAAACATAAAAAAAAATTAACTTACAAATGTATTCCAGGTATCTCATCCCAATCACCATTGATGATAAAACAGAATTCTTAGACGCAACCATGTTTGACAAAGCAGCAACACAACTGTTGGAGATACTTAACAACCTATTCAGTGAATAATGCCGTTTTCCTGCACCAAGACAAAGCTACAAACATCACTTCTAGCAGCAGCACTCCAACCATACCAACTCCAACACCAATCACCCCCTTCCTACAACTGCCTGTGTGAACGAGAAAAAAAAGGATGCAAGTGCGAAACGCAAATTGTTTGACAAAGAAGGTATAGACATTTTCCCCATATTCAATTATCACCATATTGACCTTTTTCCCACTGTCTTTCTTAACACCCTTTTTTTACTAACAGCACCTGGAAATCCCGCAAAAAAACCAGCAACCAACTGATGAATAACACAAATTACCAGCCACACTACGCTTTTTGGTTTACTATAGAGGCTGCTGGTTTCAATCTCCTTTATGAATGCGACGCAAATACTATGTTGAACCATTGTATCGCCTTTTGTTTTCTCTGAATACCGGTTTCCTGTTTCAGATTCTGTTCAACTCAACAACTTAGGACTACTGTAGCGCATAGGTTTTGCGCAACTTTGTTTATTATCACTGTTAGTGATCGTATTTCCTTGTAACTGCTTTATATTTCAATGCATCACCAACCACATATTAATCATAAAAACCGCAGCTACAAATACATTTTTGAAAACAATTACAATCATCATGTTGCTTTCATTGTGCCCAACAGTTGCGCAACGCGCAACCTGGGCGACCTACTAGTTCTTTTGATATGTAAGTTTGTCATCTTTGCTGTTGGTCTTTTGCCTTTGCAATGGCTTATTAATGGGTCGTTTCTCGTTTACAAAAGTTGGCGTTAAAAAAAAGTAAATATAGAATATGAGAAATATATAACAATATTTAGGGGCTGTTTGGTAGCCTCTTAATGAGGCTCTTAACCATTCAGTGCTGAATGATTCAGCCTTCAGCGCGTTTGTTTCAGCCTCTGAATGGAATGGTTAAGGCTGAATCATTAAGACTTGAGATGTTGCTGAACCATTAAGCACTGAATCATTAAGCACTGAACTACGCTGAACCGTAATGAAACTCTCATACCAATGTGGGACAAGAAAACTAACCATTAAGAGATCCAACTTAATGATTCAGCACTTAATCAACCAAACAACCCCTTAGAGAAATAAATTGAGAATGTGAGAACTGAAAAAAGCACTCATATGGGTCTGTCAAGAAGCATATGCATGCATTGGCTATGATATTTGAAATTCTGACACACATCGCTTTTTTAGATAAGCAAGAAAGTCGGCGGTTTAAGAACCAATAATTAAAAAAAAAACTAAATAAATTGAATATTCAATTTTCATTTTGTCAAAAGTTTTATCAAGGATTAACGTATTGGCACAGCCCAACTTTTTTTTTTCACACCTTATTATCCCTATACGTCGTGTACAGGGTCATACGCAATGTATGTAGAGACTGTCAATAAGAATATTTGCGGTCCCCTATAAGTCACGTGTAGCCTATACGTCACGTATAGACCTAAACGCAACGTATAGGTACTGACATGACTATGAATGATAGGCATTGATGACACGTGAGAATTTGTGTCACCCTTCATTGGTTGCATATAGAGAGCACAAACAATTTTAAGGGTATACCATTACCACCACCCTTTATTAATTAATATCACAACTACCGTTCAATAAATAATTAATATCACAACTTTTGGTCTGAAAATGCTACTCGGGCCCTTTGGTGTGGAGTCGGTGAAATGCGAGGTGGGGGTGAGGTGGTATGGCCACCAATCGGGCAACCCCCCCCCCCCTAATATTTTCGGTGAAATCGGTGGAAAATCCCCTTCTTCACCTCTTTGATTGGCCAAGGGAGTTAAACTTTAGAGTGGAAAATAATTAAAAATAAATAAAAAAAGGGGAATGGGGGGAACCATTTCCTTGGTTTGAGGGAGTTGGGGGAAGAGGGCACCACACCATGTAGCCTCAAAGAAAATAATAGATATTGATACTTACTGAATAACACCATGTGTAATGGTAGGGAAATTTCAAGTCCCACCCATGAGCATTGTGTGACATGTGGCATCCTAGTCACACATGAGGCATTATGAGGCTTGAAATTAAAAATGTAGTGGTTTCAAGCCCCACAATGTCCCTTGCAATGATTACCCAATTATTTTTTGAAAATTAAAACAAATAATATTTCCTTAAGGACAGATAATAAAAATTACAATACCATAAACTTAAAAAAAAATAAAACATGAAACATGCAAAAGTACTAAGAAATAAAATAAAATACGAAACAATCTAAAGTCCGTATTTATCATGGATTTGTTGCCTACGCATTTGTGCTAGGATTAACGCGTCTCCTGTGAAGTAATGGACCTATTTAGACATAAAATTGATGTCTTTCTCCATTTTCCTCACCTCTTGGACCGCGACGAACGTTTTGTTTTCGACGACTCTTTCTTGCATTGTGTCCAAAAGCCTAGCTCCAAGGTCTCGTATATCTTGAAGTTGTCGATTCATCTCTTCAAAGTCTTTTTTCATTCGCAACCTGCCGAAGACAACTCTGCCCTTCCCCCCTTTCGCGTGCTTATTCTACCCAGCGGTCGGGGCGACTCCTCTTCCTTTTCTGCGACATCCTCATTTAAATTGACGTTTCGGACATCGAAAGTGGGTGTCTCTGGATCAACCGAAGAGGAGGTTTTGGACCGTTTTGTTTTGCGCTTACTAGTAGACGTCATACCCGGTACATTAGCCCATTTAGGACTTCCTTTTAGAAGTTTCCAACACCTCATGTAGGTGACGTCCCACGCGATTCGTTGTACTCCTCCAACGTTTTTATAATATACCAGCATCGCTACAACCGCTACCCCAATTGTCCTTCACACGTTGGAAAACTTCTTGAAACGCATGGCAGCTCCCATTTATGTCGGTCCATTTGCTTGAAATCGAGTCGTTTTCCCGACATTCTCCTCTACCCATTTCCTTGAAAAAGGTTTCTCGAATCATTGTCCAAAATGGGGGAGAACATTGATAGTTGGCTATAAAAATTAGAACATATGTATTATTATACTTTATTTAAAAAAAATAGAACATATATATTATTATACTTTATTGTATAAAAATAATAATTACCAACATCAGGATCCTCCAAGATGTCTAGTCAAGCTTGTTTTGGTCAAAAATTATCTAGTAAAAATAATCTTGTATTCCAAATTAGAAATTGTGACGTAGTGTGCTAAGAATGTGAATTTGCTATTAAAACCAGTTATATTCTGAAAAGGTTAATCAGGATGCAAAAAAGAGTAAATTAGTGACAACTATGTTCGGGATGGCTTAGGTTTGCTTCGGGATGGACAGTTATATCCTCGGGATGGACAGTTATATCCTCGGGATGGAACTGTTTGTAATGAACGAATAAGTAAGTAAAACACAAAGAACAACACTCGATATACGAGGAAAGCCCCTTGATCAATAGTAGATCGCCGGCATAAAACCTCGGGATGAGACTAGGCCCCTGCCTTGTTTGTTAATATTAATTTGGTAAAAAAAAAGTACAAGTCTGGATGAGTATGTGGACGGGTGTACTAAGATTACAATGATTGTGTATGTGTCTAAGTGTTTAGTGTGCAACTATAATTTAAGCAAGGTGTATATAAGTGTCCTATACTCGTCCCATACTCCCATATATATAACTAGGTTAGAGTCCCGTGGGTACCCACGGTTCACCCGAAAGTAAAATAAAAAAAATAGGAAAATAAGAATTGCATTATGCAATTTGTTTTGGTTACTAAATGTTTGATAATGCAATATGTATGAATTTTGATGTTAAATGCAAAATGTCATCTAACAGTTTAATGTAACGAAATGATGGATATATCGAGTAAGTAAAGTTTAATTTGACAACTGCAAACTACATAGCATACTATCACAATATCACACATTACATCATTTGGGTAATATCTATATTCTAATCATAATTAAGCTTAAGCATAGAACACTTATTATTTAGTTGGGGCTTAACGAACTTCAACCAATATCACACATTACATCATTTGGGTAAGGGTAATATCTATATTATAATCATAACTAAGCTTAAGAATAAAACACTTATCATTTAGTTGGGGCTTAACGAACTTCAACCAATGGTCCATTTTCATTACTTCAATCAAAATCTTCCAACTCTTGCTCATTGATAGCTGATTTTTCACCTTCGAAGTTGTTATCATTGACATCATGATCCTCGGAGTGCAGCTCATTTTCAATAATTTATGAAAACCTCCACTATTGTATTCCATATTTGTGTTCTACATAAAATATAGTTGTTGTAAAGATATGGATACGGTGATAAGTAAATCAAGAAACAATCCTTAACCCACTTACTTGAATGGGTAGCTTAAATTTTCATGTTATCTCTCCAATGGTTCAAACTGATTACATAGCTAAAAAACAACTAATAAGAAAATGGGTCCAATGTCACATGCTGTAATATAAATTTCCTATATTTTATTAAAAAATAGACACCAAAAGGATCAACCCAGACCCATTTCAACATGTAGCCAAAAGGACCCATTGTACACACACTTTAGGCAACTTTTGACATGTTACAAAAAGCCGCCAAAAACGTCATTATTTAAAACTGTGTAAATATAGTACTTAACAATTAAAAATCTTAATAAATAACATCAAAATCATAATCAATCATTCAAATCAATGACATTAAAATAATCCGTGTCTGAAATTGACTTACCCATTATATACAAATTATTATTAACATCTTAAAATTAGCACACTTATTGAAATCAAGATGATGATTATCGTTTAGTTACAATTGATTAAAGGAAAGTCGTAATATCAAAATGAAAGTCGGTCAACAATGTTAAAATGAAATTCGTAATATTAGTAACATCAATAAATAAGATTAAAAATCTTAATAAATAAACATCAAAATCGTAATCAATCATTCAAATAAATGACATTAAAATCATCCGCGTCTCAAATTGCCTTACCCATTATATACAATTTATTATTGACATCTTTAGTAATCATTATTAGTTGTACAGAAAGTAACATTTTGAAAATTTATATTATCATTTAATTTCGTTGTTAAATTTGGTATGACGATTAAATGATTTTATTATTTGTTAAGGTTTATATAGTATTGTTGTGTCTCGAACAATTCTGCAAAATTGGAAATACTGTGCCTCGATTGACGTGATCGAGTAGGAATATTTATTTATATATTTGAATTATAAAAATGGAAGGATTGGTAATTGACGTGAATTGGTCAACAACGCCTAAAATTATCACAATCAAACTCAAAGACATAAAGTCAAAGAATTGACCTCCGTCAAATTAACAAAAACGTAAAAAGTTTTTACTCAGATTTAGTCAACAATATTAAAATTAAGGTCGTAATATTAGTAATAGCAATGAAAATTATCTTGAATACATTATATATTTTAGGAAACTGTTAAATAGATTTAAATTATATTTATTATTAAAAGAATAATAAAAGTGTAGGAAAATAAACGTACACTCCCATCTTCGGATTATATTTAAATTATAAACTGTTAAATAGATTTAACATTGTTAAATAGATTTAAATAAATGTTTAAAGGAAAGTCGTATATGTTTAAAAAATATCGTTTCATGACAATTGATTAAAGGGAAGTCTTTGAATTATAAAAAAGGGAAGGATTGGTAATTGACGTGAATTGGTCAACAACGCTTAAAATTAGCACAATCAAATTCAAAAACATATAGTCAAAGAATTGACCTCCATCAATTTAACAAAAACGTAAAAAGTTTTTACTCAGATTCGGTCAACAATATTAACATTAAGGTTGTAATATTAGTAATAGCATTGAAAATTATTTTGAATACATTATATATAATTTAGGAAACTGTTAATTATATTTAAATTATATTAATTCTTAAAAGAATAATAAAAGTGTAGGAAAATAAATGTACATTGTTATCTTCGGATTATATTTAAATTATAAAATCTTAAATAGATTTAACATTGTTAAATAGATTTAAATAAATGTTTGAAAGAAAGTCGTATATGTTTTAATAAAATATTGTTTCATCACAATTGATTAAAGGAAAGTTGTATTATCAAAATTAAAGTCGGTCAACAATATTAAAATGAATTTCGTAATATTAGTAATATCAATAATTAAGATTAAAAATGTTAATAAATTACAACCAAATCATAATCAATCATTCAAATCAATGACATTAAAATTATCATAAATAACATTAAAACTCTTCATAAATAACAACAATATCATAATTTAAATGTAAAACGAACGTTTTGTTTAATACATTTGCTAACATTGATCATTGACGACACATGCTAAATGGTTAGTCTAAGGGGAGAGAAAATTGTGAGGGGGCAACTGGATAGATTAGAATTGAGAGTAAATTAGAAGAAACAAAACACAAAAAGTTAATGAAATTAGGTAACATTTTCAACGTAAATAAATAGCTGTTGCTTTGCTCACAATTTGATTTAAAATAAATTTAGAAATATATTTAAACTACTTAAGACAAATTTCCATGCTTAATAATTATATGCAAAGTAAAAAATTTTAAAATTATGAAAAGTACAAAAGAATACACAGGTTTATTAAATAAAGATTTAGAATTTATGAAACTAAAAGAAAAATTAAATCAAAGCCTCAAAAGTAATGATGTGTATTATGTGTACGCCTTATAAACTTCCACACCTTAAACACAAATCAAAATATAGGAACCATTGTAACTTTAAAGGCACACCCTCTTCCATAACTTAATTTACCCACATGCTCTTCATCCCAACCATCGAAGAAGGCATGTTGCACCCTGGATCTAGCATCGTCACCGTGACTCCAAATATACGATTTTTTCATATGTCTCATTCAAGTTCGGCATCATTGCATCAATTCACATCCGATCCGAACTGGATGATTATTTTAGAGATGAATGAACACATGCAACCGCACCTGCCAATTGCGGATCCCGGTCCGATCCGGTCGTCAAAATATTGATTGTAACGCCAATTGAAATTCAGTGTTTTCGTTGTTATTGTATGCACATGTGAATTTAAAATTTGACTTTATATCTGCAATTGTATCAACGAACAAAGTATTCAAAAACATAAAGCAAAAAATTGCGGAAAGAACACATTATTGCGTAATTTGGAATCCGTGGAAGTGTCTTCTTCTTCGCTTAATTTGTTAGTCTGAAAGTTTGAATGTATGTTTGTTTATATATAAATATGAAGGGATAGGATGGTTGTCTAATTGTAGGGGATGCGATAACCTTAATTTGTATGACGATAATTGCTTAACTGCGGTCATTCGGAGATCTGTGACTATGAAATTTAATGGTTAAGGGTGGTCATCCACTCCACATCTGTGGCGGTTATATATGTTGAGTGATAGTTACTTTCTGTGTGTATATATATATATATATGTGTGTGTGTGTGTGTGTGAAACTATAAAGAAATCTGGTGCCTTCGATCAAAAAAGAATGAAAACAAATCGATGCCTGAATTGAATGAATATATGACTGGAGATAAGGAATAAGATATGAGGCGATGGTTCCGATAAAAAAAAAACAAAACATGAAAGAAGTAATAAAAGTCAAAAAGGTTAGACAGACGGTTACTAAACTGTAACGGTGATATAGTAAATGCCGTTAAGATGCCGTTAAGTTAGTAATTGTATTATATATAATTAGTAATATATTTGTAAAAACAGTAATAGAAAAATTTTAATTCGGTCAATAAGATATAAATGGGATTAAAATTAAAAATCGTAATATCAGTTTTAGTATTAGTAATATATTCGTAATTTAATTCTGTCAATTCGGCCAATAATAAATAAATGAGCTTAAAAAATCGTAATATATAACATTAAATTCGATCAATTATTATTAATGTCATCAAAACTCATAATAAATAACATTAAAAAATAAATAAATCCAATTAATTGCAGGCAAGACCAATAATAATTCATAAAGATAGATTAAATATAATTTCATAGTAATATTAATATAAATAAATGAGATTAAAAAATCGTAATAAATAACATTCAATTCGGTCAATTATTATTAATGTCAATTAGTATTAGTAATATATTCGGTCAACAATACTATTTTTACGAATAGTAAAAGTAAAATCATAATATTAATATTATTTAATATTAGTAATTAGTAATATATTCATAAAAATAGTATAGAAAATTTTAATTCGGTCAATAAGATATAAATGAGATTAAAATTAAAAATCCTAATATTAGTTTTAGTATTAGTAATATATTCCTAATTTAATTTAGTCAATAATAAATAAATCAGATTAAAATTAAAAATCGTAATAATAGTATTTGTATTAGTAATATATTCGTAAATTAATTCGGTCAATAATAAATAAATGAGCTTAAAATCGTAATATATAACATTAAATTCAGTCAACTATTATTAATGTCATTAAAACTCATAATAAATATCATTAAAAAATAAATAAATCTTATTAATTACAGGCAAGACCAATAATAATTCGAATGAATAGTAATATAAGTAATATTAAACATAATTTCATAAAGATAGATTAAACATAATTTCGTAGTAATATTAATATAAATAAATGAGATTAAAAAATCATAATAAATAATATTCAACTCGGTCAATTATTATTAATGTCAATAAATAACATTAATTCTAACATACTAAAAATACAGTAAAAATAATTAAATCTTATTAAACACAAATTCGAAAAAAGTAATATAAATAAATGAGATTAATAATTTTAATAAATAACATTAAATTCGGTCAATTATTATTAATGTCAATAAATAATATTAAACATCTTAATAAATAACAGTAAAAATGAATAAATCTTATTAATTACAATCAAGACTAATCATAATTCATAAACATAGTCATATAAATAAATGAGATTATAAATCTTAATAAATCAACTCAAAATCGTAATCGTAAATTCAAATAAATTACATTACAAACATAAAAAATCGTAATTTTAATTTGAAAATCAATGACTTCTTGTGGTGGAACCTTTGTAACAAACAGCCTATGCTGGATTGAACACCATTTAAAGACACAATATTCGCCAATGGAAATATCTTCTAATTGAAGCAAACTAAAATCATAATTTTAGTATTAGTGTTAGTATTAGTAATTAGTAATATATTCGTAAAAATAGTAATAGAAAATTTTAATTCGGTCAATAAGATATAAATGAGATTAAAATTAAAAATCGTAATATTAGTTTTAGTATTAGTAATATATTCATAATTTAATTCGGTAAATAATAAATAAATCAGATTAAAATTAAAAATCGTAATATTAATATTAGTATTAGTAATATATTCGTAAATTAATTCGGTCAATAATAAATAAATGAGCTTAAAAATCATAATATATAACATTAAATTCGGTCAACTATTATTAATGTTATTAAAACTCATAATAAATATCATTAAAAAAATAAATAAATCCTATTAATTGCAGACAAGACCAAAAATAATTCGAAAGAATAGTAATATAAATAATATTAAACATAATTTCATAAAGATAGATTAAACATAATTTCGTAGTAATATTAATATAAATAAATGAGATTAAAAAATCATAATAAATAACATTCAACTCGGTCAATTATTATTAATGTCAATAAATAACATTAATTTAACATACTAAAAATACATTAAAAATAATTAAATCTTGTTAAACATAAATTCAAAAAAAAGTAATATAAATAAATGAGATTAATAAGTTTAATAAATAACATTAAATTCGGTCAATTATTATTAATGTCAATAAATAATATTAAACATCTTAATAAATAACAGTAAAAATGAATAAATCTTATTAATTGCAATCAAGACTAATCATAATTAATAAACATAGTAATACAAATAAATGAGATTATAAAATCTTAATAAATAACTCAAAATCGTAATCATTAATTCAAATAAATTACATTACCAACATAAAAAATCGTAATTTTAATTTGAAAATCAATGACTTCTTGTGGTGGAACCTTTGTAACAAACAGCTTGTGCTGGATTGAACACCATTTAAAGACACAATATACGCCAATGGAAATATCTTCTAATTGAAGCAAACTAAAATCATAATATTAGTATTAATATTAGTTAGTATTAGTAATTAGTAATATATTCGTAAAAATAGTAATAGAAAATTTTAATTCGGTCAATAAGATATAAATGAGATTAAAATTAAAAATTGTAATATTAGTTTTAGTATAGTAATATATTCATAATTTAATTCGGTCAATAATAAGTAAATCAGATTAAAATTAAAAAACGTAATATTAGTATTAGTAATATATTCGTAAATTAATTCGGTCAATAATAAATAAATGAGCTTAAAAATCGTAATATATAACATTAAATTCGGTCAACTATTATTAATGTCATTAAAACTCATAATAAATATCATTAAAAAATAAATAAATCCTATTAATTGCAGGCAAGACAAATAATAATTCGAATGAATAGTAATATAAATAATATAAAACATAATTTCATAAACATAGATTAAAAATAATTTTGTAGTAATATTAATATAAATAAATGAGATTAAAAATCATAATATATAACATTCAAATCGGTCAATTATTATTAATGTCAATAAATAACATTAATTCTAACATACTAAAAATACATTAAAAATAATTAAATCTTATTAATAATAAATTCGAAAAAGTAATATAATAAATGAGATTAATAAGTTTAATAAATAACATTAAATTCGGTCAATATTATTAATGGTCAATAAATAATATTAAACATCTTAATAAATAACAGTAAAAATGAATAAATCTTATTAATTGCAATCAAGACTAATCATAATTAATAAACATAGTAATACAAATAAATAGATTATAAATCTTAATAAATAACTCAAAATCGTAATCATTAATTCAAATAAATTACATTACCAACATAAAAAATCGTAATTTTAATTTGAAAATCAATGACTTCTGTGGTGGAACCTTTGTAACAAACAGCTTGTGCTGGATTGAACACCATTTAAAGACACAATATACGCCAATGGAAATATCTTCTAATTGAAGCAAACTAAAATCATAATATTAGTATTAATATTAGTTAGTATTAGTAATTAGTAATATATTCGTAAAATAGTAATAGAAAATTTTAATTCGGTCAATAAGATATAAATGAGATTAAAATTAAAAAATTGTAATATTAGTTTTAGTATTAGTAATATATTCATAATTTAATTCGGTCAATAATAAGTAAATCAGATTAAAATTAAAAAACGTAATATTAGTATTAGTAATATATTCGTAAATTAATTCGGTCAATAATAAATAAATGAGCTTAAAAATCGTAATATATAACATTAAATTCGGTCAACTATTATTAATGTCATTAAAACTCATAATAAATATCATTAAAAAATAAATAAATCCTATTAATTGTAGGCAAGACAAATAATAATTCGAATGAATAGTAATATAAATAATATAAAACATAATTTCATAAACATAGATTAAAATTAATTTTGTAGTAATATTAATATAAATAAATGAGATTAAAAAATCATAATATATAACATTCAAATCGGTCAATTATTATTAATGTCAATAAATAACATAAATTCTAACATACTAAAAATACATTAAAAATAATTAAATCTTATTAATAATAAATTCGAAAAAAGTAATATAAATAAATGATATTAATAATTTAATAAATAACATTAAATTCTATCAATTATTATTAATATCAATAAATAATATTAAACATCTTAATAAATAACAGTAAAAATGAATAAATCTTATTAATTACAATCAAGACTAATCATAATTCATAACATAGTCATATAAATAAGTGAGATTATAAATCTTAATAAATCAACTCAAAATCGTAATCGTAAATTCAAATAAATTACATTACAAACATAAAAAATCGTAATTTTAATTTGAAAATCAATGACTTCTTGTGGTGGAACCTTTGTAACAAAACAGCCTATGCTGGATTGAACACCATTTAAAGACACAATATTCGCCAATGGAAATATCTTCTAATTGAAGCAAACTAAAATCATAATATTAGTATTAGTGTTAGTATTAGTAATTAGTAATATATTCGTAAAAATTAGTAATAGAAAATTTTAATTCGGTCAATAAGATATAAATGAGATTAAAATTAAAATCGTAATATTAGTTTTAGTATTAGTAATATATTCATAATTTAATTCGGTAAATAATAAATAAATTAGATTAAAATTAAAAATCGTAATATTAATATTAGTATTAGTAATATATTCGTAAATTAATTCGGTCAATAATAAATAAATGAGCTTAAAAATCTTAAATATATAACAATTAAATTCGGTCAACTATTATTAATGTCATTAAAACTCATAATAAATATCATTAAAAAAATAAATAAATCCTATTAATTGCAGGCAAGACCAAAAATAATTCGAAGGAATAGTAATATATAAATAATATTAAACATAATTTCATAAAGATAGATAAAACATAATTTCGTAGTAATATTAATATAAATAAATGAGATTAAAAATCATAATAAATAACATTCAACTCGGTCAATTATTATTAATGTCAATAAATAACATTAATTCTAATATACTAAAAATACATTAAAAATAATTAAATCTT